>JAJKFL010000129.1:0-10692 GCA_021186555.1 Reticulitermes speratus | reverse complement strand
ACATTTAAAATTTTTTAACGTTTTCGTTCCAAAAACGTTAAATTGAAAAAATTTCAATTTTAAACCTAAAAAGATTATTGTTTGTATAAATTTGGGGGAAAGGAAAAAAAACCCGAGTTTTCTAAAGTTTTGTATCATAGGGAGTCATTTCTTTGGTTTAAGTTAAAGTAAAAACGAACTTTATTGTGAACGCCTAAAATTTAGGGCGTTACGGTAAAAATTTTTTGTTTTTGGGGGAAATCTGAAAGAGTGAAATACAACTATGGGGTTCTTTAGTATTTGCAATAGGAATTTGGATAAATTTTAAGATTTATTTCTTAAAATAGACGTTGCGGAAAAACATTTAAAATTTTTTAAAGCGTTTTCACTTCCAAAACGTTAATTAAAAGAATTCTCTTTAACCTAAAAAAGTTATTGTTGTAAAAATTTAAAAGGGTTTAAAACCCGGTTTTAAATAGTTTTTTTTAAAATTGAGTCATTTCTTTGGTTTAAGTTAAAGTAAAAACAAAATTTATTGTGAACGACATCAATTCTACTACGACGAGTAAAATTTTGTCTTATGTTGGGAATCGAAAGGTGAATAAACTTTGGGGTTCTTTGTATCTTGACAATAGAATATTGGATGGTTTTTAAATTTAGTTCTTAGAATAGACGTTGCGAGAAAAACTTTAAAATTTTTTAAGCTTTTTTGCTTCCAAAAACGTTGAATTGAAAATTTCCCACTTTAACCGTAAAAAAGATTTTGTTTGTTTTAATTTGGGGGAAAGGTAAAAACCCGGTTTGCAAAAAGTTTTTTAATTGACTTTTTTTGGGGTTTAGTTGAAGAAAAAAACGAACTTTTTGATAAACCCCAATAAATTTATGACGTTACGGTACAAATTTTTTTCCCCTTGTTGAGGAATCTGAAAGAGTGAATACAACTATGGCTTTCTTTAGTATCTTGACAATGGAAAAAGGTTACGATATTAAAATTTAGTTTTAACTAGACGTTGCGGAAAAAACACATTTGAAATTTTTAAGCGTTTTTTTCCCAAAAACGTTAAATTGAAAAATTTAACTTTAACCGTAAAAAGATTTTTGTTTGTAAAAAAATTTTAAAGGAAAAAACCCCGGTCTGTTAAAGTTTTGTTCATAGACGTCTTTTTTTGGTTTAAGTTGAAGTAAAACGAACTTTTTTGTGCGCACATCAATTTACGCGTTAAAAATACAAATTTTTTCCCCAATGTTGGGAATCGAAAGGGGAAATTTTCACTAGGGGTTCTTTGTTTTGCATAGGGAATAATGGTTGAGTTTTAAAGATTTAGTTTTGCTAGACGTTGGGGGAAAACCACATTTAAATTTTTTTAAAGGTTTTTTTCGCTTCCAAAACGTTGAATTGAAAAATTCCTTTAACGTAAAAAAAGATTTTTTTGTATTTATTGGTTTTAAAACCCCGATTTGTCAAAAGTTTGTTATACATTGACGTCTTTCTTTGGGTTTTTGTTAAAAGAAAAAAAAGAAAATTTATTGATGAACCCCACTTTAATTCTCTACGTTGAGTAAAAATTTTGTTTTATTTTGGGAATCTGAAAGAGTAAAATAAAACTATGGGGTTCTTTAGTATTTTGACAATGGGAATAATGGTTTCGAGTATTAAATTTAGTTCTTAGACATAGACGTTGCGAGAAAACACATTTGAAATTTTTTAAGCGTTTCAGCATCCAAAACGTTTGAATTGAAACAATTCAAACTTTAACCGTAAACAAGTTATTGTTTGTATAAATTTAGGAAAGGTAAAACCGAGTCTGTCTAAAGTTTTGTATACATATGACGTCATTTTTTTGGGTTTAAGTTGAAGTAAAAACGAACTTTATTGATGAACGCCACATCAATTCTACTGACGTTACGAGTACAAATTTTGTCTATAGTTGAGGAATCTGAAAGAGTGAAATACAACTATGGGTTTTTTAGTATTTGAAAATAGGAATAATGGATACGAGTATTAAATTTAGTTCTTAGCATAGACGTTGCGGGGAAAACACTTTTGAAATTTTTAAGGTTTCAGCTTCCAAAACGTTAAATTGAAACAATTCTAACTTTAACCGTAAACAAGATTATTGTTTGTATAAATTTAGGAAAGGTAAAACCCGAGCTGTCTAAAGTTTTGTATACATATGACGTCATTTCTTTGGTTTAAGTTGAAGTAAAAACGAACTTTATTGATGAACCCCCCACATCAATTTACTGACGTTACGATGTACAAATTTTTTCTCTATGTTGAGGAATCTGGAAAGAGTGAAATACAACTATATTTGAATTTTTACGTTTTCGCTTCAAACTTGATTGAATATCAATTTTAAAACGTAAACAAGATTATTGTTTTATAAATTGGAAGTAAAACCGAGCTGTCTAAGTTTGTATACATAGACTCATTTTTGTTTAGTTGAAGTAAAAACGAACTTTTTGATGACGCCACATAATTTATGACGTTCGAGAAAATTTGTTCCTTGTTGAGGAATCGAAAGAGTGAATACAACATGGGTTTTAGATCTTGCAATAGGAATAATGATACATATAAGATTTGTCTAGCAAGACGTTGAGAAACACATTTGAAATTTTTAAGCGTTTTCGTTCCAAAGTTGATGGAAGATCCTTTAACCGTAAACAGATTATTGTTGATAATTTAGGGAAGGTAAAACCGGTCTGTCTAATAGTTTTATACTATGACGTCATTTCTTGTTAAGTTGAGTAAAACGAATTTTGATGAACGCAAATTTTTTTTATCGTAGAGTACAAATTTTGTCTAATTGAGGAATCTGAAGAGTGAAATAAATTTGGGTTCTTTGTATCTTGACATAGGAATAATGGATAGTATTAATTTATCTAATAACGTGCAGAAACACATTTGAATTTTAGGTTTCAGTTCAAACGTGATTGAAATTCACTTTAACCGTAACAGATATTTTGTATAAATTTAGGAAGGTAAAACCGAGCTGTCTTAGTTTTGTATACTATGAGTATTTCTTTGGTTAATGAAGTAAAACGAATTTATGAGAACCCCAATCATTCTATGAGTACGAGTACAAATTTGTTCTAGTTGAGAATCTGAAGATTGAATACAACATGGTTTTATATTTTGACAATGGATAAGGTACAGAAAATTAGTTCTTAACTAACGTTGCGAGAAAAAATTTGAATTTTAGCGTTTTCAGCTCCAAAGTTGAATTGAAGAATTTAACAACGTAACAGTTATGTTTGTATAAATTTGGAAGTAAAACACGAGCTGTCTAAGTTTATACTAGACGTATTTCTTTGGTTTAAGTTGAATAAAAACGAATTTTGATGACGCACATCATTTTTTGACGTTAGGTAAAATTTTGTCTATTTGGGGATCTGAAAGAGTGAATACAACTAGGGTTCTTGTTCTGCAATAGAATAATGTTTGGTATTAAATTTAGTTTTTAGACAAGACGTTGCGAAAAACAAAATTTGAAATTTTTAAGCGTTTCAGCTTCAAAAACGTGAATTGAAAAATTCTACTTAACCGTAAACAAATATTTTGTTATAAATTTAAAAGGTAAAACCCGATTCTGTCTAAGTTTGTATACATATGACGCCCATTTTTTTGGGTTAAGTTAAAAGTAAAAACGACTTTATTGATGAACGCACATCAATTCTAACTACGTTTACGAGTACAAATTTGTCTCTATGTTGAGGAACTGAAAGAGTGAAATACAAACTATGGGGTTCTTTTATCTGAAATTTAAGGAATAAGGGATCAAGTATTAAACAAGTTCTTAGTAGACGTTGCGAAAAACACATTTGAAATTTTAAGCGTTTCGCTTCCAAAACTTTGAATTGAGAATTTTTACTTTAACCGTAAACAAGTTTATTGTTTTAAATTTAGGGAATTTAAAACCGAGTCTGTCTATAGTTTTAATAAATTGCGTATTCTTGGTTTAAGTTAAAGTAAAACGAAATTATTATGAACGCACATTAATTCTACAAAACGTTACGAGAACAATTTTTTGTCAAATGTTGAGAATCTGAAAGAGTAAAATTTACAACATGGGGTTTCTTTAGTACTTGCAATAGGAATAATGGATACGATTATTAATTTAGTTCTTAACATAGACGTTGCGAGAAAACCATTTGAATTTTTTAAGCTTTTTAGCTTCCAAAACGTTTGAATTGAAAATCTAACTTTAAACCGTAAACAAGATTATTGTTGAAAAAAATTTTAGGAAGGTAAACCGATCTGAATAGTTTTTAAAACTAGGGAGGCATTTTTTTGGGTTTAAGTTGAAGTAAAAAGAACTTTTTTGATAAGCTACATCATTTAACTTACTTTGGAGTACAAAATTTTATATGTTGAGAATCGAAAGGTGAATTAAAAAACTATGGGTTCTTTAGTATCTTGACAATAGGAAAAAAGGATACGAGTTTAAAGATTTAGTTTTAGACATAGACGTTTGCGAGGAAAAACATTTGAATTTTTAAAGCCGTTTCTGCTTTCCAAAAACGTTGAATTGAAATTCTAACTTTACCGTAAACAAATATGTTTGAAATAAATTTAAAGGGAAGGTAAAACCGAGCTGCTATAGATTATTGTATACATATGATTCATTTCTTTGGTAATTTTGAAGTAAAAACGAATTATTGTGAACGCACATCAATTCTATGACTTTTAAACAGTACAAATATTGTCTTAGTTGAGAATCTGAAAGAGGAAATACAACTATGGCTTAATTTAGTATTTGAAAATTTGGGGGGGGGGGGGGGGGGGGGGGGGGGGGGGGGGGGGGGGGGGGGGGGGGGGGGGGGGGGGGGGGGGAAAAAAAAAAAAAAAAAAAAAAAAAAAAAAAAAAAAAAAAAAAAAAAAAAAAAAAAAAAAAAAAAAAAAAAAAAAAAAAAAAAAAAAAAAAAAAAAAAAAAAAAAAAAAAAAAAAAAAAAAAAAAAAAAAAAAAAAAAAAAAAAAAAAAAAAAAAAAAAAAAAAAAAAAAAAAAAAAAAAAAAAAAAAAAAAAAAAAAAAAAAAAAAAAAAAAAAAAAAAAATAATTGAAAAATTTATTTAACTTAAAAAAAAAAATTTTAAAGGGGTTTTTTTTAAAAATTTTTTTTTTAAAAAAAAAAATTAAAAAGTTTTTAAAAGGGAAAAAAAGTTTTTAAATTTTGAAAAAAAAACGTTTTTTTTTTTGAAAAAAAAAAAAAAATTTTTTAAATTTTAACTTTTTAAAACAAAATTTTTAACTTTCTTTTTTTTTAAAAAAGAAAAAAGGAAATAAATGGGGGGTTTTTAGAGAACAAAAATTTAAGGTTTAAAATTTTTGCATACCGGGGAAAAAAACAATTTGAAAAACTTTTTTAAAAGAAAAAAATTTCTTTTTTAAAGTAAAAAATTATTTTTTAAAAGGGAAAAAAAAAAAACCCAATTTTAATTTTTTAAAAAAAAATATTTTTGTTTAATTTAAAAAAAAAATTTTTTAAAAACCTAAATTTTTTAAAGGCCATTAAAAAATTTTAAATTTGGGGAACAAAATAAAAAAAAAAATTTTTTTGTATTTGAAAAGGAAAAAACAGTATTAAATTTTTTTAACATAGATTCGGAAAAAATTTAAAAAGTTTTTTAAAACGTTAATTAAAAAATTTAATTAAAGTAAAAAAATTTTTTTTTATAAATTTAGGGAAAGTAAAACCCAGGTTTTTAAAGTTTTTAACATAGATATTTTTTTGTAAGTTAAGAAAAAGTTTTTAAAAAACGCCAACAACATGGTAATAAAATTTTGTTTAAATTTAAATTAAAAGGGAAAAAAAACATTTTTAAATTTTAAATAAAAAAGGGTTTTAAATTTTTTTTGAAAAGATTTGGGAAAAAATTTTAAAAATTTTTAAGCTTTTTGTTTAAAATTAAATTTAAAAAATTTTATTTAACCGAAACAATTATTGTTGTAAAATTTGGGGGGAAAAAAGTTTCTTTTTTATACATACCTATTTCTTTGAAGGAAAAAAAGAACTTTTTTAAAGAATAATTCTACGACCTTACAGAAAATTTTTTAAATTTTAGGAATTTGGGGGAAAAAAAAAAAGGGGGGTTTTTAATTTTACTAGGAAAAGTAAAATTAAAAATTTTGTTTTAATTTTAGTTTGGAAAAACCAAAAAATTTTTAAGTTTTTTTCCAAAACTTTAAAATTGAAAAATTAATTTAAAAACCAAAAAATTTATTTTTTGAAAATTTAAAAAACCAACCCAAATGTTTTTTGTAAAATGAATTTTTTTAATTGGTAAAAAGAATTTAAAATGAAAAGAAATCAATTTATTAGTTAAAAAATTTTCCCCCTTTTTGGGAAAAAAATGAAAAAAATGGGGTTTTTTACTTCAAAGGAAAAATTGGAAAAATTTTTAAAATTTAAAATTTAACAAGATTTTAAAAAAAAAAAACGATTTTTAAAAAATTAATTGAAAAATTCTATTTAAGAAAAAAATTTTTGAAAAATTTAAAAGGGTCCCCCGACGTTTAAAATTTTTTAATTTTTGGCTTTTTGGAATGAAGTAAAAACAATTTTTGGAAAAAATCTTCACGGAAAAATGGTTTTTTGTTATTTAGTTAAATTGGAAAACAATTTTTTTAGTTTCATAAAAGGGATGAGATAATTTAAAAAAAACCCCTTTTTTTAAAAAAAAATTTTTTTAATTTTCGTTCCAAAGTTTTGAAAAATTTTAATTTTAAAAAAAAATTAAAGGGAAAATTTAGGGAAAGGAAAACCCCATTTTCTAAGATTTTTAAAAAAAATTTTTTGTTTAAATAAAAACGAAATTTACAAACCCCCCCAAAATTTAATTTACAGAAAAAATTTTTTTTAAATTTTTAAAAAGAGAAAAAAAAAAAGGGGGGGTTTTTTTTTTCTTAAATTGGAATTGGAAAATTTTAAATTTCAAAACTTTTGAATTGAAAAAAATTCAAATTTTAACCCCGTAAACAAGATTATTGTTTGTATAAATTTAGGGAAAGGTAAAACCCGAGCCTTCTTCTATAGTTTTGTATACATATGACGTCATTTCTTTGGTTTAAGTTGAAGTAAAAAACGAAATTTATTGATGAACCCCACATCAATTCTTGACGTTACGAGTACAAATTTTGTCTATGTTGAGGAACTGAAAGAGTGAAATAAACTATGGGTTTTCTTAGTATCTTGACAATAGGAATAATGGATACGAATATTAAAATTTAGTTCTTAGACAATAGAGTGCGAGAAAAACATTTGCAAATTTTTAAGCGTTTTCCACTTCCAAAAACGTTGAATTGAAACATTCTAACTTTAACCCGTAAAAAAGATTATTGTTTGTATAATTTAGGAAAGGTAAAACCAGTCTGTTCTAAAGTTTTTGTATACATATGACGTCTTTTCCCTTTTGGGTTTAAGTTGAAGTAAAAACGAATTTTATTGATAAAACCCCACATCAATTCTACTACGTTACAGTACAATATTTTGTCTCCTATGTTGAGGAATCCGAAAGAGTGAAATACAACTATGGGGTTCTTAGTATCTTGACAATAGGAATAATGGATACGAGTATTAAGATTTAGTCTTAGCATAGACGTTGCGAGAAAACACATTTGAAATTTTTAAGCGTTTTCAGCTTCCAAAACGTTAAATTTGAAGAATTCAACTTTAACCGTAAACAAGATTATTGTTTGTAAAAATTTAGGGAAAGGTAAAACCCGAGTCTGTCTAAGAGTTTTGTATACATATGACGTCATTTCTTTGTTAATTTTGTAGTAAAAACGAACTTTATTGATGAACCCCACATCAATTCTACTGACGTTACGAGTAAAAAATTTTGTCTCCTATGTTGAGGAATCTGAAAGAGTGAAAATACAACTATGGGGTTCTTTAGTATCTTGACAATAGGAATAATGGATACGATATTAAGATTTAGTTCTTAGACATAGACGTTGCGAGAAAACAATTTAAAAATTTTTAAGCGTTTTCAGCTTCCAAAACGTTGAATTGAAACAATTCTAACTTTAACCGTAAACAAAAATTATTGTTTGTATAAATTTAGGGAAAGGTAAAACCGAGCCTGTCTAATAGTTTTGTTTACATATATGAAATTTCCTTGGGTTTAAGTTGAAGTAAAAACGAACTTTGGTGATTAAAGCTACATAATATCGACCCCGTTACGAGTAAAAATTGGTCTCGTATGTTGAGGAATCAGAAAGAGTGAAATACAACTATGGCTTTTCTTTAGTATCTTGAGAATAGGAATAATGGATACGTTGATTTAAAATTTAGTTCTTAGACATAGACGTTCCGAGAAAACCATTTGAAATTTTTTAAGCGTTTTCGCTTCCAAAACGTTAAATTTTAAAACAATTCCAACTTTAACCGTAAACAAGTTTGTTGTTTGTATAAATTTGGGAAAGGTAAAACCCGAGCCGTCTAATAGTTTTGTTTACATATGATGTCTTTTTCTTGGATTAAGTTGAAGTAAAAACGAACTTTGCTGATAAAGCACAAATATCGACCCCCGTTACGAGTAAAATATTGTGTCTCAATGTTTGAGGAATCAGAAAGAGTGAAATACAACTATGGCGTTCTTTAGTACTTGATAATGGGAATAATGGATACGTTATTTAAAAATTTAGTTTTTAGACATAGACGTTCGAAAAAACACATTTGAAATTTTTAAGCGGTTTTTCAGCCCCCAAAAACGATGAATTTAAACAATTCTAACTTTAACCGTAAACAAGATTGTTGTTTGTATAAATTTTGGGAAAAGGTAAAACCCGAGCCTGTCTAATAGTTTTGTTTACATATGATGTCATTTCTTTTGGTTTAAGTTGAAGTAAAAACGAACATTTGTTTGTTTAAAAGCTACATAATATCTACCCGTTACGAGTAAAAATATTGTGTCTCATATGTTCAGGAATCAGAAAGAGTGAAAAAAAATGGGTTCTTTAGTATCTTGACAATGGAAAAATGGTATGTAAACTAAATTTAGTTCTTAGACATAGACGTTCCGGGGAAAAACATTTAAAAATTTTTAAGCGTTTCAGTTTCCCAAAAACCCGATGAATTTAAAAATTCTAACTTTAACCGTAAACAAGATTATTGTTTGTATAAATTTGGGGAAAGGTAAAACCCGAGCCCTGTCTAATAGTTTTGTTACATATGAGTAATTTCTTTGGTTTAAGTTGAAGTAAAAACGAACTTTTTGTTTAAAAGCAACATTCTACGACGTTACGAGTACAAATTTTGTCTCTATGTTGAGGAATCGAAAGAGTGAAATACAACTATGGCGTTCTTTAGTATCTTGAAATAGGAATAATGGATACGGTATAAAATTTATTCTTAGACATAGACGTTCCGAGAAAACACATTTGAAATTTTAAGCGTTTTCAGCTTCCAAAACGAGAATTTAAACATTCCAACTTTAACCGTAAACAAGATTGTTGTTTTGTAAAATTTTGGGAAAGGTAAAACCCGAGCCGGGTCTAATAGTTTTGTTTACATATGAGTCATTTCCCTTTTTTTAAATTTGAAGTAAAAACGAACTTTGCTGTTTAAAGCACATAATATCGACCCCCGTTACGAGTAAAATATTGTGTTCATATTTTTGAGGAATCAGAAGAGTGAAATACAACTATGGCGTTCTTTAGTAACTTAAATAATAGGAATAATGGATACGTGTACTAAATTTAGTTCTTAGACATAGACGTTCCGAGAAAACACATTTGAAATTTTTAAGCGTTTTCAGCCTCCAAAACGATGAATTTAAACAATTCTAACTTTAAACCGTAAACAAGATTGTTGTTTGTAAAAATTTTAAAAAAAGGTAAAACCCGAGCCTGTCTAATAGTTTTGTTTACATATGATGTCATTTCTTTGGTTTAGTTGAAGTAAAAACAAACTTTGCTGATTAAAGCTACATAATATCTACCCTTTACGAGTAAAAATTTGTGTCTCATAGTTCAGGAATCAGAAAGAGTGAAAAAAAAATGGGTTCTTTAGTATCTTGACAATAGGAATAAGGGATATGTAAACTAAAATTATAGTTCTTAGACATAGACGTTCCGAGAAAACACATTTGAATTTTTAAGCGTTTTCAGCTTCCAAAACGTTGAATTTTAAACAATTCTAACTTTAACCGGGTAAACAAGATTATTTTTTTTGTATAATTTAGGTAAAGGTAAAACCCGAGCCTGTCTAAAGTTTTTGTTTACATATGATGTCATTTCCTTGGGTTTAATTTGAAGTAAAAACGAACTTTGCTGATTAAAGCTACATAATATCTACCCCGTTACGATAAAAATTTGTGTCTCCTATGTTCAGGAATCATAAAGAGTGAAATACAACTATGGCGTTCTTTAGTTCTTGACAATAGGAATAATGGATACGGTACTAAAATTTAGTTTTTTAGACATAGACGTTGCGAGAAAACACATTTGAAATTTTTAAGCGTTTTCAGCTTCCAAAACGTTGAATTGAAACAATTCTAACTTTAACCGTAAACAAGATTTTGTTTGTATAAATTTGGGGAAAAGGGAAAAACCCGGTCTGTCTAAGAATTTTGTATTACATAGACGTCATTTCTTTGGTTTAAGTTGAAGTAAAAACAAAATTTATTGATGAACGCCACATAAATTTCTACTGACGTTACGAGAACAAATTTTGTCTCCTATGTTGAGGAATCTGAAAGAGTGAAAACA
>JAJKFL010000124.1:32500-103378 GCA_021186555.1 Reticulitermes speratus | reverse complement strand
GTAGGATTGAGGAATAGAATTGGCAAGGCATACAAGTGTTTGTATATGTATTTATTTGTGTATGTTTAGAGAAGTGGTCTGTGTGTATTGGTGTAACAAATTTGAAGTCCTCCTGATTCCATTGTTGCTGCAACCCGCGTTAACGGATTTAACTGACTGTTGATAATTTAATTTTTGGGGACGTATTGAGAGTTTGGTTGGGAAGATTTAATGTTAGGCAGAATTTAGGGGTAGGATACAGATAGCAGATTCTGTAGCCGATATTTTTTAAACATTGTTAAATATTTAGTGGGGATTATTATTGCAGTGGTAGAGGTAAGGTGTTGTTAGTCGATCCCAGTTTGTATAGCCATATAATTTGATACACTTCGGAGTGATAAATTAAGACATGTCGGAAGCATCCGAGATTGAATCCCTTCAACTGCAAATTGAGGAGTTGCGCTCGCAGCTGAAGGCCCTTAGGATAGGCGAGGCCGCCAGCGTGCCGAGGGGGCAGAAGAAGGACGTTTCGCTAGTAGCCGGAATTCAAGACTGGTCGGGCGAAACAAAAGGGAAATCGGTCCACGAGTTTTCTCTCAAATTGAAACCTTAGCGAAGGTTAGTGGGTGGACTGAGGAGGACAAAGCTTTGATTGTGAAGGCGTAATTACAGGGTCTGGCTCTTCAATTTTTGAGTGGACGCGAAGAACTAGTGAGAGATGGATGTAGTTACGGAGACTTGAAGCAGGCATTGGTGGACAGGTTCAGTGATAAGCTACCGGACCAGTATTATTATACGAGACTGCAGGACGCGGCCCAAGGGAGAGATGAGAGCGCAGAAGAATTCGGTGACCGCTGTAGGAAATTGTGCCAGCGTACAAGTAGGAAGGTTCGAGATGAGGAAGTACAGAGGATTATTAATGAGGAGGCAGAGCGTAGACTCTTAGCTGCGTATATTCATGGGCTCGGGTGTAGTGGGACAGCAGGTCCAATTTCAGATGCCTAGTACGATGGAGCAAGCAGTTAGGCTAGCAGTCACAGTAGAGAATGCTGAGAAACACAATCAGATGGTCGGGGGTTCGAGGAAGGTGTTTGCCAACAAAAAAGAAATACTAGTAGAATGCTATAGATGTAACCAACCGGGACATTATGCCAGAGATTGCCGGCAGGAACAGAGCTCGCGCCACCGGGAGAAGACTCGAGAGCAGGGTCAGAGTTATTATTGTAGGAATTCTAACGGTGGCGATGGGCAAGCTAATCAGGTAGGCAGAGGTAAATTTAGTGGGCAATTTTCGCGAAACCCGGTAGAGAAACCACGGTACCTAGTGGAGGATTCTCGCCATTCTGGCTTGCAATGCTTTCATTGCCAAGAGCTTGGGCACCGGCGACGGGATTGTCCAAAACTGTCGTCTCAGTACCCAAATGGCCAGGGTTCGACGTACCGGTCCCTAACGTCGAGCCGCCAACAGAGGGCAAGGAAGTAGGTGTGTCACATTTGGATACTACTGGGCTGGAACTTCTGTTAGAGATTGAGATAGAGGGGAAGTGCCATTTGGTGTTAGTTGATCAGGAGCCAGCCTAAGTGTGATGAAACCAGGAATTAGTAGTTCCGAATTACAACCTACTCAGACAGCCGCTAGAGGGATAACGGGGAATAAGTTAAAGGCAGCCGGAACTCAAAATATAATATTCCGGGTGGGTAAGAAGACTTTTAGACACGACTTTTTAATTGCTCCGTTAGAAGTAGAGTATAGTGGTATACTAGGCGTCGATGTCCTTAGACGGATGGAGGCAAGGGTCGATTTAAGAACCAGTACACTAGTCGTAGGAAGGACTAGTCACCGATTGTCAGGACAGGAGGTAGAGCGGTGTGCATTAATTCATCGCCAACCACAGGCTGTTCGGGAAGCGTCGGTGACGGGCCTGATCACCCCGGAAACGACAAGACCCGTAGCTTCAGTGGAAACACCCATCCTAGGGTTGAACTCGGGAGGATCCGACATTGGTAGCTGGGACGTTGTGGCCTCAGGACCGGTCGTCCTTCCTCCGTTGTCTCAAGGAATAGTTGTAGGAAAGTTGAGAGGCAGGAATAAGGTAGATGTACCGCGGGAAATATTGGTAGAGCCCGTAGAAATAGGAACGCCGGGGGCGCATGTGGCTCGAGTGGCGAGCCGGGTCTATACTCAGGGAGAGTTAGACAGGTTACGTGACCTAGAGGAAAGGTCAGAGGTGAAGACTGGTACCAGTGAAGATACAGGTATAAGGACAGTGAATGTTGACAAGGTTAGCAGCGGTAGTAAAGTCATGTCATTACAGAATAGTGCAAGCAATGCCGCCAGGTATTGTGTCCTTAAGGTACTGAATACTAGCCGCCAACATTTAGAGATTGGGAAGCACGTAAAAATAGGTACTGCAGAGGCCCTTCTGCCGTGCGCACCCAGGGTGTCAAGGTTCGACTCCCGAAGCCCGGGGGCGGGAGAGACCTCAGCTTACAGGGTGAATTTAATTAGGGGGAATAATGCGGAGGAGTTGGCGGAAGTTCAAGCCTAGTTAGAGCGGAGGTTAGCTCACTTGGGTATAGAGGAAAGGCAGACTTTAATGCCAGTTATAAATGAGTATCTGGACCTGTTCTGCAATGACAGGAAAGGGGTGCTGCCGTGCACCACCCAGGGGTTTCATGAGATTAGGACAGGGGACGCCCTGCCGATTAAGAAGAATCCATATTGTGTACCGTATGCGCTGCGTGAAGAAATGAAGACACAGCTGGATGAAATGTTAAGGAAAGGAGTCGTTACTCCTTGCGCATCACCGTGGGTCGCGCCTGTCATACTGGTGCCGAAGAAATCAGCTGATGGCACCCAAAAGTATAGATTTTGTACGGACTTTAGGGGCTCAACCAGACGATGAGTCATTATGTCAATAAGTACGGAAATGACTGGGATGACTTTGTAAGTTATGCGTTAATGGCTCACCGCGCGGTGCCCCACTCTATCACCAGACATAGTCCCTTTTACTTACTGTATGGTCGGGAGATGCGCCTCCCTACCGAAGACGATTTAACAACCGAGAAATTTATTAAGACGGACTATGGTAGCAACCGAGATTCAGTCCAACATCACTTGGAAACGTTGGCCGACCGCCTCAGAGAAGCTTATCAGGTGGTTAAAGAAAACAACAGGACTGCCAGAGAAAGGCAGAAAGATTACTACAACCAAGGGACAAAACTCATCACTTTCCAGCCAGGCGACATGGTATACCTGAGGGAGATGGTGAAGAGCAAAAGAGATGCGCGAAGTTTAGAATTAGATGGAAAGGTGCGTACGAGGTCATTCGGCGTTTGTTCGACCTAAATTACTTGGTGAAATTGTCAAGGACCAAGGAAGTTGTTGTTAATGTGAATAAGATGAAGAGGTGCGTACGAGAGACCGCCTTGCGACAGGCGACTAAGCAACAGAGTAAGCGCGACTTGGCGGAGAACGAACTGGACACATTAGAAATGTATGGTAAAAGATACACTAGACGGGACACACCGACATCTCTTTTAGCTACATCCGAGATGGAAGATACCGAGGAACAAATCAGGACCCTAACTGGGAACCCACCACTCATTACCGCACTCGGACTTCCAATTATGGTTATGTGGAGGTAGGAGGAGACGGGAAAGCAACCACGAGATACTCCGTGAAAAATAGGTTAGAAGAATGTCGCGGAGACGTAGGCGATAGCTCACAAGTAAGTGAAGGAGCCGGAGGAGCCATGAGGTCAGAGCACTTAGACACCGAGGTGGTGAACACAGGTCCTGCACCCAACTCGACTGATGTGTGTGACGATGGTACTAACCAGGGTAGGAAGGGTGATAGTTCTCCAAGATACAACTTGCGGCCCCTTCCGGGAAGAAAGCTTTAGACATATAGCAGAATTATTGCTTTAATCTGTTGCATTTTAAGCAGTAGATAGTAATGGAATTCGGTGGCTTTTCGGGTCGTGAAGAGAGTATACTCAGGATTTTATTTAGTCTTGCTTAATTAGAAGCGACGCCACATGTTGGGATTTAATTTTATGAGGACGGCAAGAGGTATTTGTTATCGTTAGCCTCTTATCAGTTGCAACAACAAGGTGGATGCAGGGAGTGGCTTCAGGCTATACTTGTGGAGGTGAACTTGTAGATGTTCGACATGGGAAACTTATGTTGCAGTGCGATGCCTTGGGCCCAGCATGTAGTTATGCGAGACGCATTTTAATTAGAGAACAGATATTAAGAACAATAATGTAGATTATGCCTTAGCCAACTTAAGCATTAGCCTTTGTACATACCCATGTTCGAAGTCGGTCCGCACGCACCAACTCACATCCCCCCCCCCCCCTCTCGGTAGCCACATGGAAAAAAAACCGGCAAATATTACTCCGCGGACGACGGCAGACTTAGCAAACGTAATTTTTGTCGTATTTAAAGCTTATTTGTTTTGGTTGTGTATTGATATGTAGACATGTGCTATTAGTTTGAAATTACTTTTAATTAGTTGGTTTGCGTAAGTGTATAGCGCACTTGGTTTGGCATATAGTCTGCCCTCGTCTTTCGCTCTGCTGGAGAGGAGCAGGGGAAGGGAGCCACCACCAGTATTGCAATTCTTTGTCAGTTGTATTCCCAATAAAGCAACCACCAGCGCCTCAACACCTGCTGGAGAGGATGTCGGCGCTCTTCATAGCCATGATCCGGTGCCGGGAGATGAAACTGGACACCTACCAACCGGAGGTCAACACACGACGTGGTCCTAGCAATCCACGGCATCCTGCGACTGGAGGGTCGTCGGGCGGCCGCGGCGAGTGACCATGCGAAGCCATGTGAACCACGTAACTGTATGGGCTAATCAAACTTAGTTTTCCCGAACCCCCTCATTTCTCCCCCCCCCCTGGAATGAAGTACCCCGCCTAAAGATACTCCTATGTCTACTGACATATTACCAAAACTCTCCGGGCCCGAGTTCAGGCCGTCGTATAAGATAGCCCCAGTGGAGAATGCATGGATCAGACAGCCGTCCGAGGAGGAAGCAGGTACGTGCTAGAGGGTTCGAACCTGTTGGCGTGAGGATGGCTGGCACCCCGAGCACGGGGCAACCCTACGTTCCAGGGCCTCGGCAGAGCTAACATCTAGTCACCGCCCTCCCCTCCACGTAGGCGGAGAATGGAAGTGCAAAAGCATTTGCTGCAGGAGCTGATATCAAGGAAATACAACATAATGCTTATTTTAGGGATATAAGAGGAAACTTCCGGAACGATTGGAACCGAAATGACCGTGCAGGAAACCTGAGATAGCAGCTGTCAATGGCTATGCTGCTCCAGTTATGAATTCATCATTGCGACACATGGGAGAGAAGAAGATTAAAGAAGTTATTATTGCACCCAGGCCCAAAGCTGTGAATGTACTGTGTTATGGCCTGATGAACGATGTCAGTGATACAGTGGAGAAGTTTGAAAGTGATGAAACTGTCGGAATTTTTGGCATTACTGGACACGAAAGTTATATGATGTCATGTTACCTTTATGTGGGGTCACCACTGGAGTACTGCTGTGAGGTATTTGTGAACGCTTGTGACCTAACATCCTGACTATGTGGTTCCCGTCCTCTACACTCCTTTTCCCTATCCTTTAGATTAGTCTAGTTGTAGTGTAGTGTGATAAGATGACCTAGGGAAGGGGCAGCCAGGCCAAGCAGCCTTAGGGAGCCGGGGAGGCTGAATGGAAACCCACCCTGGTGAGGATATGGTTTCCATTTGAAGAGGGGGCAATGTTGTGCCCGCTGCACTGGTAGCTTTCTCTTTTATGGCGGATCGCGCGGGGTTGGAAGCCGCACGGGGATGGTAACGGGTGGGCCGGTGGCAGCAGTATCTGGACCCGGTCACACATTGTTATTTTTTTCCCCCCTGTTCCTGCTCCGACAAATTTCTCGCTCTCTTGTCGGGATGGTTCTGCCGGGCAGTTGGTGTGTCGCACAGCTACAGAGAGGATCGTGGGGCTTGGTCGACATCGGCGGTGCCATTTGGGCGAGAGCGTGAGTGTTTGCCGGTTTTTCTCTGTCTTTATTTTCTTTTTTTGTCTTTCACTTTTTCCCTGTTCTCAATTTGTTTCTTTGGGTTGTTTTGAACACCGCCCCGGACTGGCTCCCCCCGTCCCAGGGAGAGGGAAATAGTTATATACGAGGTAGTAAATAGATTGTAACCTAGGTGGACTGTGTTCGTCCCCTGTAGTATCTTTTTTTTTAGGGCCAATTAGTAATCTTGTCTTTTTATTATCGTTTTATTGTTTTACTTTCATATTGTTTTATTAAAGTCATATTATTCAGTTCGCAGCGTCTCATTTAGATAGGGGTCCCTCTCTCCTGAATTCCCCCCTCCCCCGTCCTACTTGGCCTGCCAACGGGTATCGGGGTCCCGCGAAGGTTACGGTAGCGGTAACTTTGGCGGTGACACAACATATTATAGGAAGAGCTTATATACCGAGTTTCACCCAAATCGATCGATATGTATGAAAATTACGCGTAAAGAATATTTATTCCCTTCATTAAACTGACTGTGTGAGCCAGTTTTCACAACCCTCGCTCATACTCAACAAAACCGTTAAAGATCCGCTGTGCTTACCTTCAGCTATCAATATGTTGTTGAAGTACAACCAAGAGCTGCTGATATGTGTGACGAACTTGTCAATGATCCAAGTATTGAAACGTGTAGAAAATTCTGATTACAGTTGTATTTGAGATCTGCACTCTTCTGGGATATTACCAATTACCACACGACACCGCATAACATCCCAGAAGAGCGCATATCTCATCAACATTGCGGCGGAAGCCTGATATCAGAGTTGTATTTGACTGCTGCTGTTTGATTGGTTTTTTACTAACACAGCATGACATACAGTTCTTTGAAGCGTAAAAGCAATGTGAAAGTGCCCTTCCGTCCAGCGATCCCCAGTATCCGAAAGGACATTGCTTTGAAGGCTCCCAGACCTCGCCCGCTAACCTTCTAATAATAACAGTGTTAAGAAGAGGAGCATGTAACGTCCCGAGAGTGATAATGACACAGGAAAACGAAGTACTTGGAGAAAAAAGTCTGTCGAAGCGCCGTTTTGTCCACCACAAATCCCACATCGATTGACCTGGTTTGGAACACGGGCCGTCCTAGTGAGAGACCGGCCACTAACCGCCTGAGCCATGACGCGGTTTTTGTTTTGTTAAATCATCCATTGTTTTAAATCACAGGCTTGTAACTGTGTACATTTTATATGTGTATCCTTTCTACACTAAATGGATACGCAACGCGGTTTTTCGCTTTTCGTGTCAGAGACTTTCGTTCATCCACATGAAAGGCAGTGGAATTCGATTCACGGACCTCCGCTTGTACAGTTCTGAATAGGGTATTACTGCAGGCGAACCAGCGGTCTGATGAAGCCCACACTGCTCTCTGATTAACGAAGCAAGTGTTAGCAGTTACATGCCTCAGTCTGAATTAGCTCTGTATGGCCCACACAGCCGACATCACCAGATCGATGAACCAAATGGTGCCGGATGGATGGGGGAAGTAACAGGTGGTGCATGGGCCGTAGCTGCTTATGGTCACGTGAGTCCTGACTTCTGCTGAGATAAAACCATGGAACAGAGTTCTACTAAAC
Organism: Reticulitermes speratus; assembly: GCA_021186555.1. Classification (NCBI taxonomy): domain Eukaryota; kingdom Metazoa; phylum Arthropoda; class Insecta; order Blattodea; family Rhinotermitidae; genus Reticulitermes; species Reticulitermes speratus. The sequence continues at coordinate 95,738 of JAJKFL010000124.1, read as the reverse complement.
TAACTCCATGGAGCAGAGTCCTTGAGAAGCTAACAGGTCGTCAGCTAGTCAAGAAATTCCCCCGCGTTTTATGAAACCCGAAGGTTCATTACCGCATTTACAACAGCCCGCCACCTGTCCCTATCCTGAGCCACATCAATCACAGAGTTCTGCTTGAGAAGACAACAGCCTCAGCTGGTCGCATTTTTGCAATATCCTTTGTCCCTAACTATGCCAGATGAATCCAATTCCTTATCTTACTTCAAGACTAAACGTTTTTTTCTGTTGTTGGTTCAACCGTTCAATGACGCAGAGGTTTAAATTCCGTGTACTGACCAGGTTGAAGGGGTTTTAAAGTTATAGTAAGCTGAAATCAGTTCTCGAAAGTACGGTGCATCGAAATGGGGCGCGATTGGTTGAGGCATTGCGCCACAATAGGGAGGTTCCGGGTTCGATTCCTGGTAGGGTCCTTGGACATTTTCAAATGACCTCTCCGCTTTCGGTAGCCCTGAGGTCCACTCAGCCTCTAACAGAAATGAGTATCATGAAATTTCCTTGGGGGTAGGGCTAAGAACTCTGCCGTCATATTCAAAACACTACACCAAGAAAATGCACAGTTCTGTTCCTTAGATATTTATATTACAGTATCACATTGAAAATTCCTACATGTTTCGATCCCCAAGGGTCATCATCAGGGAACCAAATCAAAGCAACACCGCACAAAAAGAAACTAGTAAACTTTGCATACAGTAGAAAGGTGTAAAAATGTTAAACATTTAAAATGTAGGCAATTCTTTGTAATACATTTGTATAAGTGTAGTGGATCCTGGTATACAGTATCTCGGAGGCAGCCTACGTCCTTAACGAAGGATAAGACTACTGTGTACATTTCAACCTTTTTGAAAGAAAATAACCATAAATATGGGGATGTAATTACATGTTATATATATGTACATATTCATTATCGGTGAACGGTCTTTGAACACAATATATCAGTTACTATATCAGGGCACACATGATGCTCTAACCGTGCCAAAAGGGATGGTCTGATCACCATAGCGACCACACTGAATACCGTCTGATACAATGATCGCCGTGCAGGTTATTTTTAAATATTTTAAACCCTCCTCTCGGTTAATGATAGCACAAAGGTTGAGCAAAATTCCGACAAAGGGATGTAAATTATACTGTAGCTATTATTTCCCTTAAGGATTTGTTAATAACGTGACGGATAAATTTTCTCCAAATCGAAGGTTAATGTTAATGACCCGTTTTAAATATGGTTCCTTGTTGTCTGGAAAACAGAGAGGCTGTCACTTTTCATGTTTTAAGGACCAATTTGTTTCTCAAAATATTAAACAAGGGGGGAGTAGCTGCATGCATTCTTAACCTCAGTAACAGGAGGTGAGTTTTAAGCTTCACATCTCGAGCTACTTACAATTGGGCAAAGAACCCCAGTACCCATTGGACAGGAGACAGGACACTGGAGAAAACATAAAAAAATATTGCTTCCACCGAGAATCGAATTCTGGTTCCTCGGTAGTACAGGCTGCAAAGTAGTCACTATGCAAATTAAGCTGACCTGTATGGTAAAACCTACAGAATTGAGGCACGCATTTTACTATTATAAGTTTCAAAAATTAATTTTATCCAAGGAGGTTACAGTTCTACTTTTTCTCGTCATTTCAAGGTTATAGACATTTTTGAACTACGAGTACCTCCGCAAACGCGCCATTTGTATAGTAACTTTACATAAACATAGCTGAATTACCTTTCATATTTTCGCGGCCGATGTTTTGGTCACATGGTATCAATGTTGGCAGTATGGCTACCGTCCGGCGGGCTTGTTTACGTTAGGTGGGAGTTGTGGGGGTTAGGTACATATTTCTATTTCTTGATGTAGGTTATGTTACATACTGTACTGTTTTCGCCTGTGTCAGAATATGCAACAGTACTTTCTTCTATACAACGTTGTTTTTTTTTTCGTGTAGGTGCTAGTCTGGAATGCGTGTTACTATTTTTTTTACGTATGGTGTGACGAAGTAACCTGACGTGAGTTTTATTATTCGATCAGTGTGAGTGGTGTAGACACTATTGTAATTCCTGCGTCTTTGCCCATTTCAAGTTCAGGTTGCATTAGGTCACAATGGAACCCCCTGAATTGCTTCTGGACGAAATATTGAATTTGAAGAAGCAACTAATGGAGAAGGAAGCTATGTTACGACAGCATCTGGATCAGGTTAGAATTGTGAAAATGTAGTGCAGGTGAATCTTGGAGTGATTGTGAGATTAATTTTCAGGATTGTGCTTAGTGACGTGGATTTTGGTATTCAGAAAGCACTTTGTGATTCAGATGCTATGTTGTTTACTTTACAGTGTCATACTCGTGACCACTGTAGATGATGCAGTAACAAAGTTATGGTAACACATATTTGTCTTCTTCCGGCACGGTCTGTAATTGTCTATATACAGTACTAGGTTTGTTCTTGTTACGTTTGTTCTTGTTACTTGGGTTTGAGTGCTAACTCTTAGGTTTAGGTTATATTAGGCCATGTGTTTTGACTTGAGCTCGTGTGAGGCAACATTTACTGATGGCTGTCCGTCGGATTTTAGTCTGCATTAAATTTTAACATCGAAATTTGTAGGAACAGGCATTCTGTCTCTTTCACGTTCATTGAGTTCTCTGTCACAGTGGTATGGCATGCCCCCAGTTTATGCTTACAGTTTGGAATTGTATATTCAGCAGTCAGTTACTGACATATCTTATTGATGATCATAATGAAAATTTCTGTCCATCTGAATTTATGGATTTGTATGTATGTCCATGTGTGTTTATTTATAATGATGCTGCAGCTGTTGCTTTATTAAAATTTAAACCTTTATTTTTTTTAGATAATTAATTGAAAGGGAACATGTGCATCACAATCGTTATGCAATGCACATGTTTTGTAGCTTGTTTCCTTTTATTCTGTAATATTAGTCATGTTGATAATTTGGAATGTAACATTAAATTCAACATCCTTGGTCAGGAGGAATGAATTGCAATAATGTGAATGAGTTTTTGAAGCTGAGGACAGAATGCTTTTTATATTCCTTTGCAAGTAGTAATCTGGCAGCCAGAGAGTTAAAACTAATGCCAGTTCTAAGAATACGGTCTTTCTCATTGCCAATTTTTCCATTCTATTCCAAGATTTAAACCCAAGAAAGATGACCATTGTCACAGAAATTTATTTTCAGACTAGCCATCAATTCAGGAGTTGTTATTCTCAGGTATAGTAATGCCTGTTTAAAAAAGAAAACTGGATTAATTCAAAACACCTTAAATGGAATTAGACCAGCTACAAAATTGATGAGCACTTCAACCTGAATGAAGCAGAGAATTGTCCACAAAGGAGAATTATTGTCATCCTTTGAATTTCCACTTCACACCATGTTTACCATTTACTGATTTTAATCTTGGTGGAATTGACAGGATGTGAAACATTGAAAAACTTCTTTCATCAGAAACAGACTTCTGTTTGCTTATCAGTAATATGACTGTCATTTTCTTTATACTATATCTGCAGCATGTCTTGTAGTGACCAGATTACTTGTTAGTTGTTTGCATTGGCATGAAGAGGCAATCTTGTGAAAGGGGAAGCACTGTGCATGCTCCATCAAGCATTTTATGATCATTTTAGAAATCACCACAGTCACTCATTCTATGATTGTACTTCAAGCATAGTAAATATTTTTGAAAAATTTATAACACTCCATGGCATTCTGAGGTAACCTTAGCAGTGACCATGCTGTGCCAGTTGCGTCGTGTACAGTGTTAGGGAGCTGAAGTAGCAAGTAATGTGGTTACCGCAGTACGTGCCATTATACCTGTGACAGACTACATTCTGTCCGCGGTTCCTTCCAGATATATGAAGAGACTGACAGAAGTGGACCCAACAAGACAGTAACAAACATAGAAATTGACAAGTATAGTAGGCAGATTATCATGCCAGAAATTGGGATGAAAGGTAAGGTAAGATCTGTTATTTATGTTTCAGGTTGTTTGTAACCCTTATTCCTCAAATATGCTACATGTGCGAAATGTGAAGTTTGTACAGCTGTGTTGATGATGATCTGCGTCTCACTGCATTTTATGCTATGTCATCTGCTAAATGGTAACCAGTCAACATGGCATAACATCCTGTAAGACTTTGATGTTCGTTCTTAGGCCAGTCTACCTGCACAGCTCTGTTTTATTTGTTATGAGTGCAACAGAAGTCTATAACGAGGAACTTAATGATCTGTACTCATCACCAAATATTATTCAGGTGATCAAATCGAGAAAAATGAGGTGGGTGGGGCATGTAGCATGTATGGGTGAGGGGAGAGATGCATACAGAATTTTGGTGGGGAGACCTGAGGTAAGGAGACCACTTGGAAGACCCAGGCATAGATGGGAGGATAATATTAAAATGGGTCTTCAAGAAGTGGGATGGGGGCCATGGACTGGATTGATATGGCTCAGGATAGGGACAGGTGGCGGGCTGTCATGAATGCTGTAATGAATCTCCGGGTTCCATAAAATGCGAGGAATTTCTTGACTAGTTGACGACTGTTAGCTTCTCAAGAAGGACTCTGCTCCATGGAGTTATTTAGTTAGTTAGTTAGTGCGACATTGGTCACACAGATCATGAAACACTATGGAACTTGGTAAAATATGTTGCCAGAATATACAGAAATAGTGTACTTAGTCTCAATATTGTCATCTGGCCTCCGACACATGATAAAACATAGTAGAAATTCTTGTCCGGGGAACCCCAACAAGGAGCAGAACCAGAACTGTTTAATGTCAGGGCTGTCCTGACAGTGGAGGGCAAGTGTCACAAAGCTATTAATTCTATATTGTTGCATGCGGAAAACCATATGGAGGCAACATATCTGATGAAGCAGACCCTTTAATGTACACATGTATGTCCAGGACCTGTTCACATTGTTTGTTGTGGCCGACATGTTGAAATTGCAGAAATATTTGCAGTAGTCAGTAGAATGAGGTATGATCCCATTTTTCAAAGGAATGCTCCGATATCTATGTGGCACGGCCTTCCAATGTAAAATAGGAGGCTTGGATTCAGTGACGAGGTGAGGTAACAGTTTTTCTTCGCACAGAACAATAAAAAATTAAAGCTTTTATGCAAGCGAAGCATCACCAAGTCTTGAGGTTTGCATTATTCTTGTCTGTCCCTTCTACATATCAAGACTGTTAACACTTTTATCTTCACAGCCAATAACTACATTTCAGGTCAACAAACCGTGAATAATTCATCTGTGTTGATTGTTGGAGCTGGGGGGCTGGGCTGTCCGTCAGCCTTATACTTGACAGGAGCAGGAGTAGGTAAGTAACCTGTAAATTAACTGAATATGCTAATGTACTATGGTTGTCCGCCAGTCCATCCATCTATGCAATGAGAATACGTTACAGACATCTGGTAGCTGCACTGTGTTTTATGAAACAGTTGCTGTGCAATGTGGCCCACACTTGTGCTATGGTCAGTATCTGTTTCATGTAATCAGAGTGACGCTTTGATTCGTGTGTCATATGTATCGTGTTGTGTATCTGTCCAGGTCGTATTGGAATAGTTGACTACGATAAGGTGAAACTGAACAACTTGCATCGCCAATTACTTCATTCTGAAACTGGTAGTGGCCAACCAAAGGTGTTTTCTGCAGCTGAATCTCTCAGGAGGTGATTGTTATTTTGTTTGTTCTTCCAAAGGTTTGTAAAGGTGAAGGTATAGGTAAAGGTAAAGTTCTTCCTAGAATGGGCCATGAAGGCCCAGAGGGGGAGTAGAAGTTTAGCTCTACTCTTTCTTTAACCGTGGCACTAGATGAGGGTGGGTGGTCAACTCCACGCCCGGCCGCTTTACCCTGGGAAAGAGACCCGTTACCCATTGTATAGGAGTTTGGGTAGGCCCCAGGGCCAGTCTGGACTGGTGCAGAAAATCTCGCCCCCACCTGGATTCGATCCCCGAACCGTCCAGCCCATAGCAAGTTGTTATACCGACTACGCTATCCCAGCCTACCTTCCAAAGGTTTGTATATTCTTGAAATGAATATTATGTGTGCTATTTGATTGCCGTGCATATCATAGCTTCACATAAGGCGTAGGCAATATTTTCAGGATTTTTGACATTCTGTCCATGCTGATGTGATGGTGATTAAACTGTGGTCTTGCTTTACTTGATTCTGTACGGCATTTCCCTGTTTTGGACAATGTCGATGCCCCCCCCCTCCCTCCCTCTTCAATAACAAGTAACAGATTGGATTTTGGGAATAGAGGAGAATGCAGAAACCATGGCCTTATAATGGTTGACATCACTGGACATCGATGGTGTTGACAGATTTTCCAAGAACCAATATTGTGGTACATAATACAGGTGATTACTGTTTATCTGAGGTTCATTAATACTGTAACATGGTCAGATATTCGTGATGATGTGTGATTAATGCTGTTAAATATTAAGTTTCCAAATTGACGAGCTACGGGATGATCATAAACTAATATCTCACATTGCTGCTTTGTGTCCATTAACTATGACCTTTCAATTTTTCAGACTGAATAGTTTTGTAGATGTCACGGCATATGACATCCAGATTGATAGCTCGAATGCACTTGACATAATAAGGCAGTATGATGTAGTCATCGATGCAACAGATAATTTGGCAACTAGGTACCTGCTCAACGATGCATGTGTTTTGGCCAGTGATCCTCTTGTGTCTGGAAGTGCTTTGCAACTGGAAGGCCAACTGATGGTGTACAGTTACAGTAATGGACCGTGCTACCGTTGCTTGTTTCCGGTGCCGCCGCCACCTGAAACTGTCAGAAATTGTGGGGATGGAGGAGTACTGGGTGCAGGTAATGATGGATCGTGAATGATCAGTGTGAGAAAGGACTGGTCTTGTCTTCTGGACACAACAACTTGATCACTTCGACACCACTGCCCATATGAATACGGTATATCACTGGCTACCTACTACTTCCCAGTGGTCGTATTATTTTCACTGGTTGAGCTCTGAAAAGGGCTGTTTTCAAAATTCTGAACTCCCACTGGCTCAGGGGCAATCCTATCTCCTGTTCCCCTCCTCTCCTTCCTGGAGCCGTCACCCACAAATGGAGGCAGTAGGTTCCTCTGCAACATTCGAACATTTAATCACTACACGATGTAGAAACCCGAAAGACAACCATTATTTGAACAACTGCCATGAAAACCTGAAACCTTTTTACTTAGACAGGCTCCAAGGCACAACTGCCATGAAAACCTGAAACCTTGTTACTTAAGGCAGGCTCCAAGGAACAACTGCCATGAAAACCTGAAACCTTGTTACTTAAGGCAGGCTCCAAGGAACAACTGCCATGAAAACCTGAAACCTTGTTACTTAAGGCAGGCTCCAAGGAACAACTGCCATGAAAACCTGAAACCTTGTTACTTAAGGCAGGCTCCAAGGAACAACTGGCATGAAAACCTGAAACCTTGTTACTTAAGGCAGGCTCCAAGGAACAACTGCCATGAAAACCTGAAACCTTGTTACTTAAGGCAGGCTCCAAGGAACAACTGCCATGAAAACCTGAAACCTTGTTACTTAAGGCAGGCTCCAAGGAACAACTGCCATGAAAACCTGAAACCTTGTTACTTAAGACAGGCTCCAAGGAACAATTGCCATGAAAACCTGAAACCTTGTTACTTAAGGCAGCCTCCAAGGAAAAGCTCATAACTTCTCTGGCTGAGACTGAGCATGTATGTGAAGCCAAGCAAACAACATGGCAACCTTGTGTTTTTATACTTTCCGAGTCCGCTTGTTCATATCTGTGGAATAAACTCTGGTGTGTGAGGAATGCTTAGTTGTGCCTCCATACCTAGCATCTCTGTTGGTGGTGCCATCATTATACAAGTATCACAGACAGACATCACCGATGCAAATGCTTCTCATTTTGCACATATTTGTGTGGGCCAGGATAGTGTAGTTGGTTATAGCGACTCGCTACGAGCTGGACGGTCCGGGGATCGAATCCCAGTGGGGGTGAGATTTTCAGCACCTGTCCAGACCAGCCTTGGGGCCTACCCAGCCTCCTGAACAATGGGTGCTGGGTTATTCCCGGTGGTAAAGCGGTTGGGGCGTGGTGTTGACCACCCACCCCATCTAGCGCCAAGGTTAAAGAAATATACCTATACCTCTACTCCCCCTCTGGGCCTTCATGGCCTGTTCTAGGGTGAACTTTACCTTTACACATATTTGTAGTTCTGATAGTTATAGCCCTATTTTTAAGATCTTTAAATAGAATGCTATTGTGCTGCAGTCTCTGGTTACTACAGTATTCATAACCAGTTGGTCTTTCACCCACACATACAGACAAGGCATTTCTGCTATTCATATACAACTGCATATGGTCAGAGGACTTGGTCCCAGTTACCAGGAGAAAAGCATGTATGTACGAGGGCTAGTCAAAAAGGAGTGAGAATGAATTTATTACTCAGCAAATACGTTAGGCAGAGTCCAACTTGATATGGTCTTTTTCAAAGTAGTCCCCATCGAGCTGTATGCACTTGGTCCAACGTGTCTGCCAGTCCTGGAAGACGTGCTGGAACCCATTTTTTGACATCGTCTTCAGAACCGCCTCCGCCCTCTTCAGAACGGCCGTTGAGGAGTCGAAACGCTGGCCCCGCAGCTCCGATTTCAGGCGAGGAAACAGAAAAAAGTCACACGGAGCAAGGCCCGGGCTGTACGGAGGGTGCGGCACACATTCGATGTTTTTTCGGGCTAAATACTGGGCAACAACATTCGAAACGTGAGGGCGTGCATTACCGTGGTGTAGGCGCCAACGAGATGGATGCAGCTCAGGGCGTTTTCGTCGGATGTGTTCGGCCATGGTCTTCAAAACTGTCACTGCCCGAAAAAACATCGAATGTGTGCCGCACCCTCCGTACAGCCCGGACCTTGCTCCGTGTGACTTTTTTCTGTTTCCTCGCCTGAAATCGGAGCTGCGGGGCTAGCGTTTCGACGCCTCAACAGCCGTTCTGAAGAGGGCGGAGGCGGTTCTGAAGACGATGTCAAAAATGGGTTCCAGCACGTCTTCCAGGACTGGCAGACACGTTGGAGCAAGTGCATACAGCTTGATGGGGACTGCTTTGAAAAATACCATATCAAGTTGGACTCTGCCTAATGTATTTGCTGAGTAATAAATTCATTCTCACTCTTTTTTGACTAGCCCTCGTAATTGTGGCATACCTTAATTGTGTGAGGATAGCCAAGTCTGTTACTTTATGTCACTGTAATGTTTTCATTTTCATGCGCAGAAATTGCCATGATTTGTTTTATTTTAAGACCTCAGTTGCAGGCCCTTAAACAGCCTGAGGTATTATCAGATTTTTGTGTCATTCTTATCTCTCTAATGTTGCACTTTCACCCCAAATATGTCTGTCAGCCCCTCTACAGTCTCACGTGTGTACAGTTTTATCCAGTTTTACTTAGGGTTCAATAATGGACATTTCAATTCCCTTTTGATGTTGGTGCACCTTGACACCTATGCAGGTGAAGCCATAGCTGAGGTGCTAAGTTACAGGCCTCTTGATCACTGGAATGTATTCAACTGTACTTTATTTTCTTAATCTGTGTTTCACTGTAACGGAATTGGAAAGATATGATTTTGCTGATTTGCAAATGTTTGTTTTAATAGTAACTTATGTAGTTAGTTGACATTGCATTTTAGAGAATCTTTTTATTTTCATAATGTCATATTTTAGTTCCAGGCATTATCGGTGTTCTACAGGCCCTAGAGACAGTGAAGATTATTGCTGGGCCATGAAGGTGTCCTGTCCAAGAGCGTGCTGTTGTTTGGTTGTTCTGATTGCTCTTTCCGTAAAGTTCGTGTCTGCAACAGGAATCCATCCTGTGCTGTCTGTAGCAGTGAGCCCTGATCGACTATGAACAGTTCTGTGGCTCAAAGGCCAATGATGAAGTAATTTTTCTGTTTTTTTATTTCCTTGGAATGTATTAGATGTACATTTTCTTCTGCAGTGACTAAGAACATGTGACCATTTGAATTTTCACACTCATATGAACAGGGGTGGACAAATTTCCCCAAGAAATCTAGGAGTCACCTAGTTGCCAGAATAGTGACATGAAGCAAGTTCCATACTGAGGACCCACAAATATTAGGTGCCACTGTACAAAATTTAGTTTCCCAAGTGACCAGGCGCCTGGAATTAGTGCACCCCTGTATGACTGTGCACTGCCTTCATAGTGGCGTTAACTTATGAGCTGAAGTTCGATTAATATGCAGGATGTCCTAGATACAGTAAAACTCAATGAATTGCTAGGGGATTAGAATATATTTCACTAAATCGAGGTTTCATTAAATGGAGGTTACATTGTTTATATGGAGCTATTGTCGGGACATGAAAAAATCATCACTAAATCCGTGATTTCACTAAATGTAGGAACATTAAATCGGGGTTTTACTATATTGCTTTGCTGCGATTATACTTACTTTCCAGCAATCAACACAACTTTATTTATGCAGTATTGCTTAGGAGATGTGAAATGTGCTTGAACATGTTGGACAACAGTTCGAACAATTCAAATAATTTGAACAGTTTGAACAATTTCTATGACTCCTCATTGTCAACATCATATCTTACTCTGATGGTTTTGCAGTGGACTGAAGATGGATCTGTATGTGATAAACAGTTCGTACTACAGAAACTGCAATAAACTCTCTGGATTACGTACAGAATTGGTACAGGATGACGTACATGCAGTTCAATGTATGATTGTGTCCTGCTATTGGAGGGTTTCTTAGTGAGTCAAAGAATCTCATTGCATTTATACTGCCCAATGTTTATTCCTTACAGCTTGCCAGTATTCATCTTCTTGACGATACAGACAGGATTTCTGCACGTACGTATCAAGCTACTTGCAGCGAACCACACATCCTGGATGATGTAAGATCGCCTCAGGAGTTTGAAATTTGCCATTTACCAGAATCATTCAATTTGCCACTGAAAGACTTGGCTTCAGGAGAAGTTGTACAGCAGTTAAAAGAAGTCATTAGAGAGAAGTGCCCTAGTGGCAATGACATTCCAGGTAAGCCTCACGTATTTTATGATGGATTAGCAGTACTGGAGAAACTGGAAGCATGTTATTGAGTCACACAATTTGAAGACACTACTACTACTACTACTACTACTACTACTTCCATATTCCTTACTTCACAGCAGTTTAGCTGGTTCTCAAATGAGTACGGGTCTCACTGACCAAGCACTTCTTATTCACAGTTGTGCAAAAAACTGACATTATTATTATTATTATTATTATTGTTGTTGTGTCTCTTGTCACACGCCTTTTCTCCCTGGTACTTCTCTTGTACCAACGGTAATCCCCACCGCTCAGGCTTCAAGTTTCAGACTGCAGTACTTTCCGTATCATGTGTGATGTTCCAAGTACAGCTGTCTGTTGTAGTGAATCTGTTGAACGTTTTACTGCTATGGCTTACAAACTTTTCTTTAAACCTTTTGTTACTATTCCGATGGCTCCAATTACTACCGGTACAATCATACATTTCATGTACCACATTCGCTGTATCTCTGTACATAAACTGTTGTATTTTAGTTTCTTCGCTGCTTCCTTTTGCATGACATTTCTGTCCGCTGGTATTGCCACATCTATCAGTATGCATGTTTTCTCTTTTTGTTTTTAGTTATTATATCTGGCCTATTTGCTGTAACTTCTCTGTCTGTATGTACCCCATGATTCCATAACACTGTCACATCTCCAAGTCCACATACTGGTTTTGGTGTGTGTCTGTGTATACCATTTATCTGTTGTTTTGATGCACAGTACTTTGCACATTGAATAATGTAAATGTGCACAAACTTTATCGTGTCTCATTTAGTATTCATTCTTCGCCAAAATGGGACATTCTGAGGTTAGGTGGTCAATAGTGTCTTCATGTTGTTTACATAACCGGATTTACTGTCAACTTCTTCTTCCAAACTTTTATTTTTAAAATAGTTTGTACTAATTGCTTGGTCTTGTGCTGCCACTATTGTACTTTCTGTTTCTCCCTTGATGTTTCCAAATTTTAACCATAGATATGACTGTTCATTATCCACCAGTTTGTTGTCTAAGTTACGTGGAAGAACCCCCGCCATCTTTCTTTTGTCTTCTCTGCTATGCTGTCCTTTATTTGTCTTATTCCTTTCTGTAATTCTGTCTTGAGTTTTCTAACTGTCCATACCATTGCTTAGTTGTTGTTGTGTTGGTGCGTTCTAAGAATTTGTGTTAGTGGATCTTCAGTGCTGTCTATATATTCCATCAGTTTTATAATTTCTATCATGTAGGCTTTTTCTAACTGCGTCAACCCCCTTCCTCCTTGTTTTCTGGGACCATACAAGCGATCTACCTCTGCCTTTGGGTATTGCTGCCCATGGATGGTTAGCAGTTTCCTTGTCTTTCTCTCCAGTTATTCTTGACGCCAGTTAATAATTCCAAAACTGTGTCTAAGTACTGGTACTGCCAATGCTCCAATTGCTTGTATTTTCTTCTTTGGACTTAATTCTGTGACCAACAGTAATCTCAGTCCCTCAAGTATTCCTTCATCAAGTTTTCTTTCTGATTTTTATGTTCTATGTCATGGCTCAATTCTATCCCTAGATACTTATACACTTTTCCCGGGTCCAGTTCTTTAATGTCCTTCTCAAATGTGCTTTCTATGTATGTTTTCCTCTGGACCCTACTTTTTTTTTTAACAAATTTTAGCACATTTTTCTGATCCAAAATTCATATTAATGTCTTTGCTAATTGCTTTCACAATTTTCATTTCATTCTCCAAATCTTCCTCACTTCTACTTAGCAGTTTCAAGTCATCCATATACAGTAAGTGACTTATTTTCCTCTCAGCTCCGTGTACTTGATATCCACAATCAGCTCTGTTCAGCTCGTGTGTTAATGGGATAAGTGCTATACAGAAGAGTAATGGCGCGAGAGAGTCTCCCTGGAATATTCCTCTTTGTATCTGAATGGGTTGTGACTGCATTACTTCCTGCTTTGTTTTCAGCTGAAGTGTTGTGTTCCATTTCTCCATCGAAATGGAACACAACACTTCATCATCATCATCATCATCATTACTGCTTATGCTGGTATAATTGGAGACATGAAATTATATCCCCAGATAGCATGAATCAACTGAAAAAGTTGGTTTAAGAGATGCGAGTTTCTAGTCACACCCGTAATATGAACACAGCACCTGTAACATATGGGTTGAGTGGCATAAAGGCTAAGAACATAACCCTGGTGTGGGAATGAGCAGCGGTCACTGTTAAGTGACTAGAGATTAAGATAACCTGCGTGCAGTAATTGGTCGTGGCACAGGACAGAGACTGCAAGACCAGCAGGCAGTGTGTGCAAAAATGTACAGTACAATTGGTTGCCATGAAATCGTTATGACCAACGCCTGTCTGTTGAAATTAAAAACATGTTCAAGTCCAATGAATGATAACTCTAATTCATTGATGTGTGTGTGTTACAGAAATGCTGCTAAAATCACATACTGACTGACTGATCTATGCTAATCAAATTTATATTGTAAGATAATGTAAAGAATCAATTAATTGCAACCTAAACTTTGTCTCATTAAATATTCCCTAAATGAAAGATTGTTTCAGGTAAAATTACACACACTGTAACAAGAAGCATATTTATATACAGGGTATCAATACCCTATATGATTTTCTGAGAGATAACCAAATATATATATATATATATATATGTGATAAATGTAATAAAAGAAACTGATTTTGCAGAATATGCAACTATCCAATCATGCTTCTAGTTTATTGGCTCTGAAGCAGCCCAGCAATTTAGTTTGTTCACGTCTTTCAGTGTATGTAGTCTGTCGCCTGTGGCAATGACTCTCAGAAGGTAGTCCTGGCACTCTGGGAATCATTAAGTAGTCTTCACATGTCTGTGAAGGATATTATTGGTGGCCTTCACAGCTGGGCCAAGGATGTAGACCCTTCTTTTCCTGTTTACTAACATCTGTTTTGTGTTCGGCGATGGATGTTTAAAGGTAAGCAATTCTAAGAAGTAGGTAAAGGTAAAGTTGTCCTTGTGCATGTCATGAAGGTGTATGGAGGAGCAGAGATATTGCTCCATTCATTTTTAACCTTAGCACTAGATGGGGTGAGTGGTCAGCCACATGCCCAGGCCGCTTTACCTGTGGAAAAAGAGCCCCCCAAGACCCACTGAATAGGAGCCTGAGTGGGGCCCAGGGCCAGTCTGGACTCTGAAGAAGAGATAAATCCCCCACTGCCATCAGGAATTGAACCATGATTGCTGGAACCTGCAGCCCAAAGCCTAGTCATTACACTGACTACTCTATACTTGCTCCCATTCTAAGAAGAAATGAGCTGGAAGTGTATGTGTAGTGTACCAGTTTTGACACGTTCACTCCCTCTGGTCTGCCTTTAAAGAGACAAAATTCAAAACTTTAAAAAATATAGGTTGTTGGAGCACGGTCTTTATATGTTAATTAAAATATATTTATATGGCTTCCTGTTCAGTGTGTAGTGGGGCATGGTGCCCAGGGATGAAGTGGCCAGGGCATGAAGCTGACCACTGACCTCTATCTAGTGGTGAGAGTGTGAATGTGTGGAATTTATCTCCATTATTGTTGTTTAGGCTGTTTATGTTCATACATAAGATGAAATTCCAGTGGCAAATTAGTTGAAAGAAATGTGTTTTTGCATGTGTGTGAACAGTGACTTTAAATTGTGGCACTCAGAATGTGATAATTCATTGCTGTTCCTCCATAGGTAACTTATGTACTGCACATATGTATAGCAGTAATTACAGTAAACCCCGATTTATGTTCCCGCATTTAGTGAAATCCCGGATTTAGTGATGATTTTTTCATGTCCCGACGTAGCTCCATATAAACAAATAAACCTCCATTTAATGAAAGCCTCGATTCAGTGAAATATATTCTATTCCCCCAGCAGTTCATTAAATAGGGGTTTTACTGTATTATCTGTTTTCTAATGCATTACCAGAGGCTAAATTATAAATGACTGATAGCGTTCTTTCATTTGCTGTAACAGAAGAATTAACTGTTTTAACTTTCAGTTGTAAAAGAAAAATCAACTCTTGCATCTTCCTTATGTGCAACATTTTCATTTCTTTGTCTCTTTGTAGTGGATGTCTGGTAAACTTCTCAGTTTCTCTGCAGCTTGTTCTTGAGTTAAATCTTGTCGATTCTGAGCCAGCATGGAGGCAATAAGTTGTTCAGGCACATTAAACACACTCCTCTAAGTTCCAAATTACATGGCATCACACCCCAGAAGACAGTATTCCTTAGAAACTGCTGTATTTACTTATGTTATTCTTCCACATCCATTACACAATTCTGTATCTCTTCCTATACCTTCCTTGTCTTGTGTGCAGTTCATTATGATTGTGTTTATTTCAGTAAAAGTCCGTACCTTGAACACAGACATCCTTACAGTCAAACAGCATGTCAGGTAAGTACAGATACTTTACATTTATGTACAGTTATCTATCTAGTATGTACTATAATCTTACCTGTTCTTTCATGTGGATGTTTAATTTGTTCACTTACTGTGAGGAATGAGAGAATATGAGAACAGAATGTGGAGGTGAGTATTTTATCCAGAAATAAATATCCAGACATAAATATGCACAGGAGGGGTTGGACTACATTTTTTTCAGCTCAGGGCAGGGACTAGTAGCAGGATGTTGCAAGCAAGGTGATGAATATGAGGTTATGTAAAAGGTGCAGAACTTCATGTCTAGCTGACCTCTACTGGTGTCTGAACAAAGACTGTGCTCGGTGTAACTAGTTTCTTACTTATGTATGGACTTAAGAGCAAGAAACAGCATGTACTGAATTATTTGAAATCATTAATGGTATATAGCTGTTTACTAGAAATAACAGTTTGCCATTATCACTTTTGTTTGAGAATGGAAAATGAAGCACCTAAACCTTGGAAGAAAGAAGAATGTGTGATGTAGATCACTGATTAGAGTAAATGATAACAACAAAACACAGAAGTTGAACAGGAAGCACTTGTCCCTTGCATTTGGGACATATTGCTTTCATTTTGTGGCCTGCAGACCAACTAATCTGACTGAAATGTGTTATAGTTTTCCAAGCTTAGTGTAAAGCACTTGTTTCATATCCATCAGCTGTTACTATGGCCGTGTAATGGATAATGAAATGTATGTATGAGTCACTGCAAATGCCAGAATGATGAATGGGCATAGGCCATGGCTGTTTTCTTCTTATGTCATATCCAATTAACTAATCATCATCTTCTCTGATGCTCTATGGTCAGTCATATTGAAAATGTGATAAAATAAGCCAGGCACGTCAAACTGGCAGTCCACAATGTGTGTGTGGTCCATTTGACTTATTTTGGTGGTCTACTAAACTTGTCAAAACAAACTGTGAATATGGCCCAAAGGTTACAATTTATAAAGAAAAATGTTTGATTGTATAAGATAATACATTCCATTACTGAACTGTTGAGTGAAACTCCCTTTGCAGTTTCATGTTCTTGTGAAGCTAATATCTTGTTTTTATTATTATTGTTAATTTAAAAAATTACTCAATTTGTTTGCCAAATATGTAGCACATATTTGCATGTACGGTTGTTGTCATTCATGAACTCCAAGATATCACATTTGACAGATACACATTGACTCTTAATAATGAAGGTGGCATCAACACAAATTTTAAACCTGGCGTTAATAAGCTAAGAACAAATACATGCCGAGTGTCTCGACAATCTTTTGACTTGAGATCAAATGTTAGAACATTACCTCATTGGGTAATATAATTTGGATGTTCATTGAAATTTATATTCGGATCCAAAAAATGATTATTTTATTTATGATATCATGGCATTTTTATAGTACAGTACCTTTTTATTTTTAAAATTTTAAAAATTGTCTTCTACCACCACCATTCCACAGCCACCTAAGCATTTTTAGTGCTCTACTTTTTTATTTTTAATATGTGGGATCTCTTAGCTGACAGTTCAAAGTGCGTGTGAAGACAATATGAAGAGTAAGGTGTCGGTGAAGGATTCCATTTATCTGAGATTTGAAACTGTTTCGCTGTGTAATTGGTTCCTGACATTACACAGGAACATAGTGCCTTCATCTCCAAGGATCAGAGAAGAATTCTCACAGAATTATATATAGACCAACCACCAAGTGACTTATAGCAATCTAACAGGTGATAGCTATAACGAGAGGAAAGAAATAACAACGAACATAACTAGTGTACTTGTTACATGTGTGTCGTGTGAAAGTATCTTTGATACCCAACGTTAAAGCATCGAACGGCTCTGATGGACATGTTTTTGATTGCCAGAGGGCGCGGGACTTCGTGGAGTCAACCTCTCTGACCAAACTAGATGTACTGTGCTTTCCTATGATATACTGTGTTGTGTATTATCTAAAGATGGCCAGGTAGACCGCAACATGTCATAATGAATACTAAATTGTGAAAACAGTAAAAATGTAGTTGTGATTGATGAGTTATTTGTTATCACAAGGACATGCTGAGAATAAAGGTTTATGACAGTGTGTTTTAATAGGTTTTAATGCAACATATCTGTGATGTATTCATTCTATTGCTGATTAATCAAGAGTAAAAGTGTTTAAATAGTAATTTTGTCTTTTAAGAATTTCAGGTGAAGTACATATATTAATTAGTAATGACAGCTGTGTTTAGATATTTTATTTGATGTACATGGATTGCATAAATTGACACATTAGTCCTCTTATTATAAGGAACTTTTCTTAGTTCTTAACAGATCTTCATATTTCCTGTAAGTCACTAAGTAATGTTTGTAGTACACCTTCATCTGTAGGTTGATGAAGGTTACTAAACTGTCAGTTTGAATTCAGCTTTGTGAATTCCATCTCCAAGCATTCTGCTGCTGACTGTATGGTAAAGTGACAACAGTGACCTGTGCATAGAGGCATGTGCAGATTGCAGTGTTGTCACATCACAGCTTGAGGAAGCATTGTTCATTTGCCGTGCGTGTGTGTGTGTGTGTGTCTGTATGTCTGTTTACATTGACGTGCTCATGCTAGTGACTGATCACAAAATTACAAGTTGTAGCAGAGCAGGTAGTGACAATAGAGACCCACCCTGAAATTGCTTTACTAGCTTACCACATTTTGTGAAAACAGCCTGCCTTACCCTTCATGGTACAGCTAGTGCACACCTCAGCACAGATGGCAAAATCATTCAGAAATCAGGTGATATGGCGTTACTTTCTAGAAGACTGTAATCTCATGGCTGAGGAAGGTTTAATAGAAATGATGTGTTGAGTGTTTGTTGTGCTCATGTGTTTTGTGTCATTTTCAGTATGAATGTTTATTTGGAGATAAGTTAAAAGTTGTACACAATTGTCACTAAAAGGACACTCACATGAAGGCAGGCATAGAGCCATCTTCCAACACCCATATAACAAGTACTCCTCAGACAGTGGGCAATGTCCTACACCTAAAACCATTGTTGTATATGCCTTGTATAAGAATTTAGTTACACATATTTTATGATATTTTGACAAGTGTTCATTCTTTCATTGTACAGTGTCAATACATGGCTGTATTTCAGAGGTTGTGGTTTGGTATTCGAAAATGGTGCAAAATATCCTGACAGATTTCACACTTTTCCACTGTTACTACAAGTCATATTCATGTTCTACAGTAAACTATGCTGTTTTGATATCCTGTTTATCGGAGTAAGTCGCCTGTTGGGTGGTGAACATAGATTGTTCAACTGTTATACAATTTTTAACCAATGTAAGACTGAAACAAACAACAACCACAAGTTTTAACTTTTATTTGTTTTAAACAGTGTATGTGAACAATTGTAAACAATTCATGTAAATAAATGTGCCAGTTGGTGTAACTAGTGTGCGATTTTAGATAATGTGTCCCTGAAGATGAACCCAAATTAAGGATTTCGAAACATGTAGGACAGGGAAAGTGCACAATTAATGTGATTAAATTGTACATTTGTCGGACTTTAAATAGAAAGTTAAAAATGTACGGAATGAATAATATTAAGGCTATTTGTTTTTGATTATCTTTTAGTTGAATGACTCTCATAGACGATCTGTACAATTTTCCGTACATACCCTGAAGTTGTACAAAATAATCCCACTTACATATGTATTACTTAATTAATCTGTATGAGCTTCTTCTAGGAATGTAAATGTAATTTTTCATTTATTTTATGCGCATGAAAAGTTGTTAATCTGTAGGAGAAAGTTTTAAATGTTCTAATTCACCGTATTATTTTGACTTATTTTGTACTTTAATTTCCGGCAGTGTAACCCACGCTTTTCGCTGAGGATTCCGTCGGGAACTAGATAGGTATTATAGTGTGTAGTTATTTGTGACTAGTACCAAGGACGTAGTTCCTACGAGGTTATTTTTATAAAACGTAGTAAAAACCAGGAATGCATGACAATAGTGTTATTTGCTTGGGTGTAATTTATTGTGACTGAGTGTGGTAAGGAAACGGCATGGGTGTTTTAGTGTGACGCATTGAAGGAGTGCCCTCAGCAGAATTGTCAATTTACCGGCTAGAAAATTGCAATATTTTTTACTGACATAATAAATATTATTTACATTGCATATGCACACACACAGTAGGTCGTGTAAGGGTAGTAGAAGAGTTTTTTTTGCAGAAGGCGTTAGGTTTGTATGCTATTTCACAGTTGTATGCATTCAGTGATTTAACACTTCCTCTGTTGAATCTAACATTGCCGTTAGATGTTAAATTAATTTGGCACTTTTGAAATACTGTATATAAGCAGGGTATTAGCATATCGGTTTTGTATTGTAGAACGCGCCTTACCCAACAGTAATCAATGTTCAGAGTGGAAGGATTGAGTTTGATCATGAACCAAAAATATCGAATCTAGGCTATTCTGTTCCGTATTTATGAGGCACTTGAATACAAAATCAGAACAATGTTTTTCGAGGATTTGCTGTTGAGGAATATAAATTTAATTTTTGTGGTGCTGGGTGTGACAGCAAGGCACAATGCTACTAGTGGTGATGGATTTCAAAGGAACTTGGATATTTCAGCACAAACCATGATTTGGGAACATAATAGATTTTACTTAAAGGTTGAGCTTTGTGTGGTATATCTTGCAGCATGCCTATATGTTGAGATCATCACAATTTGGAGGTGAAAACCTGTCTGCCCCTTTGTTCATAACATGGTGTGCATCTTTTTGTTGGCCATTACTTCTTTTTTATGAGCGGAATCCAATCTCTAAAATGTCTTTCAGTTGGGGCACTTTTGGCTGTAGGGTGGTTCCTGGCAGTTCTTGTTCTTCTTCTTCTGTGTCTATGGGCCCGTCGGCATTAGCTCCGGACGCACCGCAGCCTTAGGCTTATTGTGCTAACCCTTAGTCTTTCAATTATCAAGTCTGCAGCCACAGCCGTTCCTTGATCAGGTTCATCGAAGGTGGAATACTCGAGTAAGAGTGGGGTCTGTTCACACCCCCACTACTTCTCGCCACCGCCTTCTCTTATTTTAATGAGCTGCTTCCGCCGCGCTCCCGACAGTCGCCTGGACTGCAGTTTGGTGACACCTGCAGCCAGTCTGTCCTCATCAGAAGAGACAGTGAAAGGCTCAGAGCATACAGCCCCAATATCAAGTTTGCAGTCACAGCCGCTCCTTGATCAGGTTCATCGAAGGAGGAATACTCGAGTAAGAGTGGGGTGTTTTCACACCCGCACTACTTCTTGCCACCGCCTTCTCTTACTTTAATGAGCTGCTTCCGCTGCGCTCCCTAGAGTCACCTGGTCTGCAGTCTGGTCATAAAGACACCTGCAGCCAGTCTGTCCTCATTAGAAGAGATAGCAAAAGGCTCACAGGTTAATCGAAGGTGGAATACTCGAATATGAGTGGGGTCTTTTCACACCTCCACTACTTCTCGCCACCACCTTCTCTTACTTTAAAGAGCTTCTTCCGCTGCACTCCTGTGAGTCGCCTGGACTGCAGTTTAGTCATATAGACACCTGTAGCCAGTCTGTCCTCATCACAAGAAACAGCAAAAGGCTCAGAGCCTACAGCCTCCGTATCAAGTTTGCAGCCACAGCCGCTCCTTGATCAGGTTCATCGAAGGCGGAATACTCGAGTAAGAGTGGGGTCTTTTCACACCCCACTACTTCTCGCCACCGCCTTCTCTTACTTTAACGAGCTACTTCCGCTGCGCTCCCAAGAGTCGCCTGGTCTGCAGTCTGGTCGTAATAACACCTGCAGCCAGTCTGTCCTCATCAGAAGAGATAGCAAAAGGCTCACAGGTTCATCGAAGGTGGAATACTCGAGTAAGAGTGGGGTCTTTTCACACCCCCACTACTTCTCGCCACCGCCTTCTCTTATTTTAGTGAGCTACTTCCGCTGCGCTCCCGACAGTCGCCTGGACTGCAGTCTGGTGGCACATGCAGCCAGTCTGTCCTCATCAGAAGAGACAGCGAAAGGCTCAGGGCATACAGCCCCAATATCAAGTTTACAGTCACAGCCGCTCCTTGATCAGGTTCATCGAAGGAGGAATACTCGAGTAAGAGTGGGGTCTTTTCACACCCCCACTACTTCTCGCCACCGCCTTCTCTTACTTTAACGAGCTACTTCCGCTGCGCTCCCAAGAGTCGCCTGGATCAGGTTCATCAGAACTCAGCTCAGAACTTACTTGTATCAAGTCTACAGCCTCAGCCACTCCTTGATCAAGTCCATTAATTACTGTGTCCATTTTATTCCCACAAGTAATGGGGAAGTAACAGTCACCACCCGCAGAGCCCCTTACGGGTGGAAGGCATAAATACAACGGGTGCTGTCCGGTTCCCCGAGGGGATCGTAAATGCACTGCTGTTTTTCCACCCCAGTGCCATGCAGTCCTCGGCACGATACCTCACACCTTGACTTGGGTGAATAGGAAGGATGTTATGGAAAGGTTATTGGTTCAGACAGGTCGTTGTGGAACACACTTCGTCTGGCCCCTCAGCTGAGGCCTGCCCGGCTTGGGAGACCCTACCAGTAGCTAAGCTACCGCCGGTTTAGCCCCCAGCTTCTTTGGGGCACTCAAACCCTCTCTGCCCGCACGGACAGTGCTTCGTTAAGGCGGTGTCCCCTGGGAGGGTTCCTGGCAGTTACTGATCCACCACTCTTTCTAGTAAATTCTACAGATGTTTGTGAAGTTATGGATTGTGGTGTTTGCCATTCTGAATGTGTCTTAGAAAGTACGGTTGAAGAAGTTGAACGTTCAAATTAACTTTATGTTGGGGTTATATTCCAGGATTAATGCAGGCTGTTTATGTTCCTTATTTTCCAGTATTGGTATAGGCTTTTGCATGTTGATCTTTCCTGTCCCAGCGCCGTAATTAATGACTCATTTTTTGTTTAATGCGAGGATGGATACTGGCATAGAATTTTGGGCTGTCAACTTCTGTTGTTACTTTGGAATGAGTGAGTTCCTGCAGTTTACTGATCTAGGGGAGTTGGAACCACCATGAATTACATGAAAATGCAGGGGAAGCTCCCAGTGTTAATGTCTTTGCATCATTGTTAGAGGAAAAGTTTGCAGACCACGTTTGTAGAATTGTCATTGGCAAGACCCACTGATAAGTTACTTCAGTGTTGTCAGAACTCGCAGGCCTATGGTAGTAGCAGTCGCACAGAATGCTTGGGCAGGGGAGAGGTTTACTTTGTAGAGCCTAGTAGTTATTTTATGTAACACTGGTTTTAACATTCAGAAATTATGGTTTTCCTACAAAGTGTGTTTGTGTGTCTTGTATGGATCTCGGAACAAACATTGTTTGTGTGTATAGCATTCATTTAACTGGTCTTTATAACGGAGACTTGAATGTGTTTGCTGTGTGGTATGAATGAATTTTTAAACATAATTCAGGTCAGTTTTTGTCTTTGAAGTGTTGATGGACAATATATCATAATGTAGACTTTCATGCCCTGAGATACCCTATCACTCTTTTGAGTCACCAGTTTCTCCCCTGCCTTTGTGTCTGATTCCTGTCACTGAAGGAGCTGTAATTTTGCTGTATGTTTTATTTTGTGGTTTTGAGTTTCCCACATTTTGTCAAAGTACAAATGCACAAATGTAGGGTGCCTAGTCACCCAGGGGACTAAATTTTGTACAGTGGTGCTGGATAATTTCACAATTATTGCAGTTTCTGCCCTTGCAGACAAAAATGTTTTTCAGTTCACATGCACCAATCAGAAAGTGCCTGATAACAATGAGGTTCACAGGTCACTCCACGTCTTTATTATGGAACAGGCTTCATGTTAATCTTATGGCACAAAGAATTTGGAGTTGGCGCCTAGGTTCCGTGGTTGGCAGTGACGTACGTAGATAGGTGAGCCGTGGTGAAAGTAGGAGTGTGTCTGTGGTTATAGCATGGGTGTAGGGTACTTTCAACCAGGGGGCAGAAACTGGGATTGCGGAAGGGGAAGCATGCAATCGCGACATCTTACCGTAGTGCACATCATACTCGTCAACAACGACAACTACAATATCTACTATTAATCATAACAGATGTCGCACAAAGTCGGAAGAAGTTACCATGCCACGTGATACCAATCACAAAGAAGCGCCAACCTTTCATTGTGACCTGTGATTGTAACGGCTCGTGCCTCCAATAGATTGGTGCAAGAATAATTTGAATTGATTATTTATTCTCTTTCGTCTGTGGATTTTGCTTTCAGCGTCTAGATAGTATCGTTGTGTGTTGATTACATCGTGTGTTATGTATTCTCCAGCACAGATTACTACAGATTCTCCAGCGTCTGTGGAACGGTAAGATTTGAATTTATGAAAGCTTAGCTTAATCCTACATGATGGGCCGTGTAATTTTGAGATGTACGTACTGTATCGCGTTGTATTCTGTTTCTTTCAGCAAAATGGCCAGGCGGAACAAGTGCCACGCGGCAAGATGTACATCGACGCACAAAGACGGTGTACGATTCTTCAGATTTCCTACGAATACGATACGGTATGTCACATGCAATATCGTAATATAAGCAGATCTCATTTAATATAGTACGTATGTGTAAAAAGGAAATGTGAAAATGTCAATTGCAGTCCAGTGGACTGTGCAGGGTTACACGGCGTTACAATAAAGAAGACCAGTCAGATGTGCACTGTGCATTCCTAATAGGAAATGTGTAAGTCATTAATACTAGGAGAATGCAATTTAAATGTATCCCATTAACATTAAATTCCCAAACATATGTAATGTAATGTACTTTCATTTTTTCTTTCCAGAGCCAAAGTATGGGCGGAGAACGTCGAGCAGCCATGCAGTATCGACTCTGCAAAAATGCTGTACAAATATTTTTTGTGCAGCAAACATTTTGCAGAGAGCGATTTCTGCACTTCTGAAAGGGTACGCCTGAACAAAGTGGCAGTTCCACATGGCTCAGATTCATTTTCACATTCAATCCCACAACCTTCGGAATCTTGCTATTATAACCCTTCTCTGAACTCCTTGCCCACAAATTTAACCCCTGAAGATAACCTCCATGTCCTACCACCCACCAGAACCTACGGCAAGGCGTCTGTGTCCTCCACTAAAACTACTATGCCTGTCCATGCAGACAGTCCTTCAACTTCTCATCAAATCCCTGGGTTCCAAACACCACCACCAGCAGGCAGAACTTTAGCAGTGAAAGAAACCTCTTGTTCCTTGAGCCCTGTAAATCCTAATGCTTGTGATGGAGAACTCAGATGTATCAATCATCAAAGTTCTTCCTCAAAGCCTAGAGCAAGGCATTCTCTACTAAAAGAACTTAATTTGGCAACAGTTGCAGAATTGACACATAGAAAAAGGAAAATGTATGAACATATTCGGAAGCAGGGGAGTGCGCTATGTAAATTGAAAAAGCAATGCAAGGCAAAAAAGTTGAAAGATGTCTGTGATCTGGATAGGGATCCAGTGATGCAGAAGCTTGCATCTTCTTTGTCTGTAGAGGCTGCCAGGTTATTGGCAGGAGTTATTCAGAACAGTAGGCAGAAGCCCAAGGGCAGGAGGTGGAATTTTGAAGACAAAGTGTTGGCTCTGGCCCTACTGAAACGCAGTCCCAAATCCTACATCCTTCTGCAGATGCTCTTCCCCCTTCCATCTAGACGAACATTGCAG
Source organism: Reticulitermes speratus (assembly GCA_021186555.1). Lineage (NCBI taxonomy): Eukaryota > Metazoa > Arthropoda > Insecta > Blattodea > Rhinotermitidae > Reticulitermes > Reticulitermes speratus. Next base: position 70,517 of record JAJKFL010000124.1, on the reverse strand, counting down.
TCTGTCCTTAATACTGTTCACTTCACGGCAGGCATTAATGCCCATGTGTTTGGTGCACTCAAACACTCTGCGCAGACAATGTCTGATAAAGATCGTTATTGTATTCTGATGTTTGATGAAATGTCAATCAGAGAAAACTTGTGCTTTAAGCAGAAATTGGGCTGCATAGAGGGTTTTGAGGACTTTGGAAGCCAGGGCAGGACAAGCAACATTGCAAATCATGCTCTGGTTTTCATGGTCAGTGGCCTGCATCAAAAGTGGAAGCAACCAGTGGCTTACTACTTTAGTCGCGGAAGCACTAAGGCTGAGATGCTTACGCAATTTTTGAAGGAGGTTCTTGACGCTTGTCAGAATGCTGGACTGCAAGTTGTTGCCACTGTCTGTGACATGGGTGCCAACAATGTCAAGGCCTTGAAATTGTTGGGTGCTTCTGAAACAGAAGCATTCTTCAAGTTTCATAATTAAAGAAATTGCGACAGTATTTGATCCTCCACACCTCCTGAAATGTACCCGAAACCTATTCCATAAGTATGATGTGCAGTTGAAGTCTGAGGCACTGGACAAACAGCTTCCTGTTATAGCTAGGTGGGAACACATTTTGTGATGTGTACAAGTTTGACAAACCGCATCCACTCCGACAACTGTATAAGCTTACAGACACACACCTGAACCCTGTGGGGCAGAATGCAATGAAGGTGAAGCTGGCTGCACAAGTGTTGAGCCACACTGTAGCAGCAAGTCTGTATAGCCTCGTATGTACAGGTAAGAAATGTTTCATTGCATTCAGTTATTTGTAATGCACTGTTTTTAAGGCATTGGTTACATGAAGACAATTTTTCCAACTTCTCCCCAAAATGTACTTGTGATCAGCCGAAAAAAAAGAACTTTATTTTCTCCCAGTTTCTGTGCACTGATTACTGTGTTATTCTAATATTAATGTAACAAGGCCCTAGCTTTATTATTTTACTGATTCTTTTAGGAATGTTGAGCAGCACATACCTGGCTACTGTCACCTTCATTGGGGAAGTTGATAAGCTCTTTGACAGTTTGAACGTGGTGCGGTGTATGATTTTGTGGAACATCAAAAAGTGCAAAGATACAGTGAACAGTGTGGTTTCAACATTCTGTCATTTTAACTATATTTTATTTTCACGATTTTACTTATATATGATTTTATAAACAGTACACAAAAAATTTTACGAATGTCAATAATAGGCAGACCCAGCATTTGAGAAGCACTATTAGAAAGCCCCTGATGATGGCTCGTGGAGAGCCGAAACATATGTAGGGTTCGACTATAATAAAGGGCTGATTGCACCTTTTTAGTGATTTCTGCATTTGTTGGTGTATTCCTGAATATACACTGTTTGATGTTATACATCAATCACTTTTTTCATTCATCCTGTAGATGAAAATACAGTGATATAGGATGTGAATCTGTATTATACATAACAAAAGTACAGCTGTGTTTATTGTATATACAACATATACCTTTGCTTGTATAGTCATAATAGATAGATAGATTGATTGATAGCTAGATAGATAGATAGATATAATAAAGACTATTTCTTGTGTTACGTGTATGTACATGTTTATTTACAGTGCAGTTAGACTTTTCTATTACTTATAAGATTGTCTTTTGAATGTATAACAAATACACTGTTAATATCTTTAGATGACTGAAACTCTTTCTACACGATTCTAAATGTTTTAACCCTGCAGTATACCTTACTGCCCGTTTTTGAAGAATAAAAAATTTTTAGTTTCTTTATATCTTGTCCTACATTCAATATTGATGTGTTTGAAGTGGAAGTTAAAAGTGTGAACATTAACATACTCTGTAGCTGAGTAGATTTCAGTGCAGGGATAATAAATACATATGAATGAAATATCTATGATATGACCTATTGTACAGGACATTATTTCATGCTGCTGCTGAACCATGTCAAGTGAAAATTATCTGTATGACAGTGGCGAAAGGGAGGGGGGGGATATTGAGGGCCGAATAGTAGTCAACCTTACCGACTGGGATATTGCTACCGATTGCTACAAACACCTTGTGGTACTTGTGCACTGCGCATAGATGGCAGGACAATAGACTCCGCCCCCACGTTTCCGACCAATAGCATTGAAGTTACCGATCTGGTAGTAGTAATCTGTGCTTTCAACATATTTTATCTCTGCCGATAGTCTGGAATGTTTCAATTTTGCGCTCCAGCATTCTAGCAAGGAACGTACAGATTCTTGTACTGCTCTCATTTCGTCAAAGACCCGTTTCGACGACTTTGTTGCCTCCCTACCGTGACACCGTGTAAGAAAACTGAAGTGCTGGCGAGTGCTGAAATATAAACACTAACAGAACGAGTCGGGTAAAACTTGTATATTTAAAAACCTCGGCTACACATATTTTCACTTCGTAGAAGCAATCGACAGGCCGTACACTACTTGAAAGATCCGATATACCACAGGTATAAATTAAAAGTTAAATATGAGATGTGGAATTGCTAAACATTCTTATAGTCAAGATGCGTTAGAACCACATTGTGTCACTAATCGTGACGTAACATTTCAGGTAGATACATTGGTTTATGTGGTAGTTTTACTTGTGAAGTAAAAGGGTTACCCAAATCATTAAAGAGTTCATACCACTGCATGCAACATATTTACGAGTTCCCAGATGTCTTAGGCAGTAGCCAAATCACTGTAAGCACTACACTAATATCTGTACATAAACTCGAATACTACCCTGATTTACTAACAAAACCAAAGCCTGAACTTGTTTTATATGGACATAAATGCACATACACTCCAAGAACTAGGGCATGATTTATACAAAATCACAAAGCCTGGAGACCTAACTATACCAGAATATATCTTGTGTTTTTTTATGCATGTGACCTTAAAAGAATATGGTGAGAATTGTGTAAGATGAAAGTAAGGGAGTTATGAAGGGAAACTATGTGCATGTACTCGTATATATGGGTTAAAATTTAACTTTGTCAGCAGTAAATGGTAAAATACACTGTAAATGTATCACTACAATATCCGTGTGTGGTGTTGACAATATATACAGATTAAAATTATACAGGACCCAAATTAAAATCAAGTGCATCCAAACATCTGAAATTGATAAATTCACTTTGAACTTGTTGAGTGGTAAGTCTGAAAATGCAAATTTTTTTTACAGTAAGTATGATTTAAGATTCTAGTATATATAAACTCATGTGAAAAAGTATAAAGTATTGGTAAATACTTACCCTGTATATCAGCAAGCTGTGTGCACTATGAATGGACATTCTGGACTGAACTGTATTGTAAACAGAGTTTCAGTGATTGATGCAATGTTGAAGTTATGTGCATGTGTGTAGTGTGTGGATAAGAGAAATTTGTTGGTAATGAAGCTTCTGTTGCTTGGAAGCTGTACAGAATCATGTTTAACTGTGTTTATCATCTGGTTGTAATGAATATCGTTGTCATGGTTATAGAAGAGCTCTTCACAGACATTTGTAATGTGATGATATTTTTGGTTTTGACAGATGCTGAGATTTTGTTTTAATGTTCAACCAGTTATACATGAGTAAATAATAAAATTAGGATTTAATGTACTTTAGTGCAGTTTCTTGGTAAACAAAAGCATTGGTATTATCTTGATATGAGATGATTCCGGGATAAGAACATTTCGTAACGTGATCTGAAATAACAGTTTAGTTGTGAACATATGCGGAATGGCTTTTTTGTGTGATTTCTTGGAGAATGTGTTTTGTCTTCCAGTGAGACCTTTATGTTTGAGGTGCTGTAGCGTTGAAGCTGTGGTGTGCAGTTGTGAAGAGGTTGGATTATTTCTCATTCCGTAAGTCAGGCCAGTTGCTGCAGTAGTGATGGACCCTAGACACATTAATAATGTACCTGTCAGGTGACCATCTACCTTGTCAGTTTTTCCTTTATTTAGGTTAGTCATTCCAGGCAAATGATCAGACACTGTGATGTAGTGGTTGGAACTCCAGAACTCAGCAGTTTATATTTCAGCTTGAAGGCTGATTGTTACAACTGAGATTGTTTTGTTATTCTTTTGATTCCTTACAATGGATAGTTATAGCTTTGTCCTGCATCGTTCACAGTTCACTCAGCATTGGTATGTAGTGGTTAGCAGTCTTTGAAATTCTGGAGGCATCATGGCTGGAAGATCCTCTGTCTGGACCAGTGGCTTGTGCCATCTAGCTTTCTCTGCACTCAGCACATGGCAGATTTTCCCTGGTGGTTTAAGCATGTGAAGCTTGACTTTTGTTGCCCCATGTGTATGCATTGCGTACCGTCAAGTATGGGGACAGTGTCACCTATTTTTACCTTTCCCGACTAAGTACATGTATTTCCTTAGAATCTGTGTTGACAAAAATAAATTGTTTCGTGTTCAATTGGGGTTTCTCCCTGCATTTGGTTGGAAAAGAAATTAAAGGAACTGTCCCTGCATGATTGCACTCTCACAGGCTTGTCTCGAGAATGTGTATCTACTGTTAACAAGTACTGTGGAGTGGCATTTATTTCATACAGTTACCCGAGTGTTTTGTTTGATGATGTGAAGATATGACTATGCTCCCCTCTGTTTTATTTTTTAAAACTATTAGGAGTCATTACTGTTGTTTATCTGACTACTGTGTAACACTTGAAAGATGAGATCTGAAATTTCTGTGGCTGTTTACTACATTTTTGGTGCTTCAAATTGTCTGATGAATTTTTTTTGTTGCATGCTTGAGCAGACAGATACATTTTGTCTCTATAATATGTACTGAATTTCAACCAGTGACAAATATGTCTCTCTTTTAAAGATTTTATTTGTATAAGGAGGCTAAAAATTACATAATGTAATAACATGTGTATAGAATTTTCGCTGCTTTTTGACACTTCAGTGTAATTAAAATAATACAGGGTTCTGTTTGAAACAAATGTTCCTAAACAATAATTCCTTACTTCTCAAGTTTACTATTGTATAAATGTGAAGAATCCTTCATTGAAAGGCACTAAAGATCCATTTCATTTTTAACCTTCTGTCTGCCCTATTGCAACTTCTTATAGCAGAAAATTGGAAACTAGTGGTGAGATTGCTTGCAGTAGCATTGCCTGCATAACTCTTTCATGAAAACTGATTCAGTAGTGTCTAGTTGGGGAATTCTGGAATGAAGAGAGCGTGCTAAAGATGCATATAACAAAACGTGTACAAAATTGTGATCTGAAACCTTGGTTTTCAAGCTTTGTTGTGTATGTGATGAGAAGTTACTGAGAAAGTTCATATTCATGGTAGTTATAAAATATGCGTCAAATATTATTAGCATAATATCGAGGAGCATGAAGTGGGTGGGATGTGTAGCATGCGTGGGAGAGATTAACCGCTATGTTACTGGGGTGGATATTTAAATATTAGTGTGTGGTTTATGAAAAGTATTATTTGTACAGAAAAAGAAAGTTACGAAATGAACAGCATTTTGTGGAAAATGAAACGGAGATTATGCCGCATGTCTTAAAAATTCAGTAAATTTCCTTGTTGCCTAAATATATAAAATGAATTTCTGGGGGCATTTTCGTATGTGTGTTTGCAGGGAACACTGGTCTTTAAAAGGTTAAGGATACCTACAAAATTTGCCAGAAATCCTGAAGGGAAGAGCTCATTTGGCAGGTACAGGATTTGATAGTGGGGGGTTGTAATAAAAGTCTAAAGAAACAGGATCTGTAGATTAAGCAGACTGAGGACAGGGACTAGTGACAGGTTGTTGCGAACGGTAATGAATCTCATAATTTTGTCCAAAGGAGTGGGCTTGTTTGTTAAGAAAGACCTATCAGATGAAAAGCTGGTTCAGTTCCACTGATGGCAGGAGCGTTGCTGAGTAATAAATATGTTATATAGAGAAGTGACTATCAAAATCTTGATTCTGTTGTAATGTTTGCTTATTAAATACATTGATCCTTGTATTTTATGAAGTTGTGTGTAATACTCATGTTTTGATTGTAATGCCCTTTTTACAAAGTAAAATAGAATGCCATTCCATCTATGTGATCTGATGTCAGTGCCTGAATTGTTAGACAGATTTTCTTTTTAATTGACGTGGAAGACTTTTGCTAACAGTTGTCAAGTAGTTCTAATTTTAGTTAAACTTTGCAATGTTTAAAAGAAACTTAGAAATAAGTAATTGAGTTTAGTAATTTGTAACAGTGTGGCTGCGGCAGCAGTGGGTTACATCGAATTCCAGTCCAAACCAGAACACCCTCACAATAAATGTGAGTTGGAAATATAATAAAGGCCAGAACTGTGGCTTATGAATGAAAGCTGCCCTAGAAAGCATTGAGGATTCAGAAGTTGCGGAATCGGGTGAGGTTACTACCAGGTAAATTCAGTCTATGTGTATAGATGGCAGTGCGGTAGGCCGTGGACAGATGTTGGTAGTGAATGTGTGATTCGTCATCCGTGCCGTCTTTGTAGCCAATAGAAAAATGCAACGCGATAGCCATTTCAACGGTTTGGTTGTAGGCGTGGTAGGTGTAGCTGTTTTGAGTCGTATAATGGAAAAAACTAGAAGTGTCGAAATTTTGTGCTTTTGGGGTGGGTTTCTAAAGTGCGTTAAAATAACATATGGCAAGTAAGACGTAGTTGCGTGCACCCACACGCATGTGACAGGACCAAGATGTCGCCAAACGAATTCATTCTTGCCATCGGTAGCAATTTTGAAAGTACTGTTGCCAGGTTATTGTATTTCATGCAAGAAATCATTACAGAATGATATTGGACAAGTCCAGACAGTACGTAAATAGTGCAATTGTGATGCTGTATAAAAATCGTATATACAACCATCACATACCTTTTAACTTTTTAAAATATTGTACAGTGTTTTATACTCTACAATTTTAAACGTATATCCAAATTTTAAAGTGTTATTATAACCTATCCAACTAAAGTGTTCTGACTGCATACGACGATGAACTGAGTATGTGGATGTGTAATAAGTGTAGTTTTTAAAAAAAAACCTGATGATGGTCTGTAAAATGGACTGAAACATATGTAGGGGTATTCAGTAACTATATAAAATAGTATCAAAGAATGTGCGTTTAGTTGGTTTGTGAAACACTGATATGTGTATGTTCACAAACTCAGCGCATAGCCCCATGAAATTATCACAGCAGTGAAAACAACATCAGTGTAAAAGTATCAAAACTCTTAAACTACGGACATGAAGAAACATTTACATGTTCTGTTCCAAATGATCTCCCAAACAGCTTCTTTACATATTGTGTAAGAGCTTGGCAGTACCCAGTTTGGAGATGGTACAGTTTTTTGAATTGTACTTTTGTTTTATAACTTTTTTAACATTTTGCTAAAAATTGTAGCTCAGTCATTATAGTGACTAGGTTATGGGCCAGAAGACTAGACTCAATATTTGGTTTTCTGCAGGGCAGAAGTTTTTCTCTTTACCACTGCCAGACTGTTCCTGAGTCCCAGCCAATTCCCTGTCCAGTGCATACTGCAGAGATCTTTTCCCAGCAATAAAGTGGGTGGAATATGAAGCTCGCAGTTTATTTCCATTTGGTGCCAAGTGGAATAATGCATGGAGCTATACATTTTTTTTTTCTCTTAATATGCCTTAGATCCATACAAGGTATAACCTTCGGATGTAGAACATGTCATCACTGCACTTCATGGCATGGTGATTACTTTACCTTTAGAAGTGTTGGGATAATGAAATCAAGGAGGATGAAATTGAGACATGTAGTGTACGTAATGAAAATTAAGACTGCACACATTTTGGTAGGAGTATGCAAAGGAAGGAGCTCGTGTGAGAGAACTGTGCCTTGATCTGAGGATAATAATCAAATGTGGGGTTTGATTCAACTGGTTCAGTATGTGGTTACTTTTTGTGCTTTTGAGAACATGTTGATGGATCCATAAAACATTAAAAAATTAACCTGTCCACACCATGAAGGCATACAGGAAGAACTGAGGTTTAGCTCCACTCATTGTTAACCTTCGCACTAAATGGAGGTATGTGGTTAACTTCACACCCCCGATGCTCTGCCTTTGGGAAAGAATCCTGTTACCCATTGAATAGGAGTTCAGGAACCTGTGGGTTTTATAAAAGTGGAGAATTTCTTGACCAGTCCCATAAGTACATTTTCAAGAAAGACTCGTTTTTCAATGAGAAATTCTTTCTAGAAATTTGACAAGTGTACTGCATCCCTGATGCTTAGCACATAAATTACATGTTGTAAACGTAGGATCACGTGAATGGACAATATGACAAGCAATATAATGCAACTGTGTAAGGCTAGGATGACATGTTCTACTGTTGGGGTTTATTGTTGTGATCGTACAAGAAATCAAGTTACAACCTCACAACTCATGTATTGTGTTTATGTTAGCATGTTACATAATCACCACTTCAAAACTTGTTCAAGAAGAAATGTGTAGAAGGAAGTGAGGGTTTGAGTAATTTTATCTGTACATTTATGTTGCTTGTGTAAGCATATGCCATTATTATTTTCTGCATATCGGTGGAGGTCTCTCGTGAATACAAGACTGTGAACGCATGTGTGCAAGGACAGCCACTAATTGATGTAATGAAAAATTTTAATGGAAAAGTAGGTGTAGTAAAGTTGTTGGTATTGGACAGCTTTTTATGAAGCAAGTAGTTTGTAAATCTAGGATTTGAATGCTTGTGTCAGAATGCAAGTGTAAAGAGTAATACTTTCTCTCTTGCTCACTCTGTCTCTCTCTCTCTCTCTTTGCACTACACTATTTTAAATCATGTTTGACGTACGTTTTGAGCCATGCTGTGGGTTGGAACAACATGCTTGTACATATTTTAATTCTTAATGTTTGAAATTTTTTTATTTTATTTTTACAAGGTCCTTGTGTTGCATTACACATGGAACTAAATGTGCTATTATTTTTCTATTTACTGGTGAAAGTGTTATGCGTGTCCACAAATGTATTTAATTCCCTATAATGTGGGCAATTCCTATTAGTGCAACTTCAGATTTGATGTTGATGTGTCATGGAATAACTAGTTTTTTTGTGTATAGGACACCTGAGGAAAAATAGTGTAGACATAATTTTAGTGAACAGTATCTGAGTTACTGTCATACTGTTTAAATTTAAATTTGCCCAGTCTGGACCATATGAGAGTAATAGTTCTGTGGTGACTAACTGAATACCAGCCCAGTTGTAAGAGTCTACAGCGGACGGGACTGTAGTTGGTATACGCACTCGGCTGTGGGATGGACAAGGTTCTGGAAGGGATAAAAGTATTTTTCTCCTCCAGAGTGTTGAGACCAGCTGTCTTATCCATCCAGCCGCCTATATATTGGGTATTGGGTCCTGGGGGTTATTTCACCAGAGTGGGGGTTGGTTAACATTGAGTGGAGATACTCCTTTAATTTATTCTGCTGTATGCCTGTGTGGTGTGTACAGGGATAATTTTATGATCTTCAGAAGAAAAATCATTAGAGTTGGGGCAAGCTTTCTTATTTCATTGATCAGGCATTATAAGACCTGGATTTTTGGTTTTAATTGAATTTTTTATAATCGGGATTCTTGAACTTCTTGCACTATTAAGCTTCTGTAAACGTTTTAAAATAAGCAGTCAGTCAGTGGCACATATTGCTGCTCCCTCCCAAGCTAATCTCTGTTGCATGTTTAAAAACAACTTGGAAATAAGTAATTGAGTTTATTGGTTTGTAACAGTGTGGGTTAGGCTGCAAACCAGAACAGATCGTCACAGTAAATGTGAGTTGAAAATATAATTAAGGCCCAGAAGTGACTGTGACCTGTGAATGGCAGCTGGCGCAGAAAATTACCATTGAACAGACACGGATTCAGCCGAGGTTTCTACCACGTAAATTTAGTCTATGAGGGTAGATGGCAGTGCGGTAGGTGATGGCCGGAGGTTGTGCGGTGGTACTAAACGTTCTGATCCGTCCTAGCCAATAGGAAAATTTCACGTGGTAGCCATGTTAAAAATTTGAAGCGGTAGACATTTCAGTAGGTAGGTTGTTGAGGTATGAACCTCATCACTGTCAGTGATCATTTGTTTTAACAATGTATGTTTAATCTTCCATCTGTTAGACTTGCAAATCTTACTGTAATTATTACACATATGTGAGAACTCATTGTTTCTGGTCAAATAATTGAAGTTATGATATATTGTAATGTGCTGTTTATTTCATGTTGCATGTGAGAAATATAACTTTTTTTCATAACATTTGATATGTTTAAGTGGCATAAAAAATATGATTTCTTTCAGGACCTGAGTAATTATTCCATTTTAGATACATCATATAAAATCGTTGGAAGTTATATCACTAGAATTATTGTATGCCTTCTTTCGCAGCACAAAAACCATTGTGTGTGCTGAAGAAGTTCTAAGGTTGCACGGTGCCCAGTAATTAAACTGGGTTGAGGAGAGATTTCTGCTTTCAGAAGAAGTATGGTGAGTTCTGTGTGCCTTTGTGCATAGAAGATAACGTCATGTTATTCAGAGTATTTTCATAGCCAAAGAAACTAAATGTTTTGTAGGCAGGTACTGGTAATATTTTCCATTGATTTGTATGTATAAGGGTGGTTGTACTTATTCTAAGGAATTGTCTTTAGAATGATAGTTTGAAGGATGACGATATGTACAGCTGATCTAACTTATATGAGAGATAAGCAGTACATTCCAATTTCCTAATTTCATTATTAAAATCAATATTAAGGAGATCAGGTGGAAAGTGTGGACTGGATGTATGGCTCATGATAGGAATTAGTACAGGGCTCCTCTGAGCATGGAAATCTATCTTCAGGTTCTGTAAAAGGCAGGGACTTTCTTGAATAATGATTTTGAATGTTGTAATGAATTAAACTTGCAAAAATGAGCTGTTTTCACTTTGATGCAGAGCTGAATGTTTGCCACAGAGTGCCATATTTCATATTTTGAGATAGCAAACCCCATGAATTTAAATGTGTTTGGTTTTACAGGACTGCACGGATTTAGTGAAAGTTAAACGTGGTGCCTGTACCGAGACATGTCCGACATCATCTGGTGTCAAAGTTGTCAATATGAAGGTTGGGGAAGACGCAGATGAATTTGGTTCATGCACTGAGACATGTTTGACATCATCTGATGATACACACAAAGTTGTCAATATGAAAGTTGAAGAAGACACAGATGAATTTGGTTGGTGTACTGAGACATGTCTGACATCATCATCTGATGATATGCACAAAGTTGTCAATATGAAGGTTGAAGAAGACACAGATGAATTTGGTTCATGTGATGATGCGCATGAAGTTGTCGGTATGAAGGTTGAAGAAGACACAGATGAATTTGGTTTGTATACTGAGACATGTCTGACATCATCTGATGATACGCACAAAATTGTCAATATGATGAAGCTTGAAGAAGACACAGATGAATTTGGTTGGTGTACTGAGACATGTCTGACATCATCATATGATGCGCACAAAGTTGTCAATATGAAGGTTGAAGAAGACACAGATGAATTTGGTTCACGCTCTGAGACATGTCTGACATCACCTGATGATACGCATGAAGTTGTCAAAATGAAGTTTGAAGAAGACATAGATGAATTTGGTTCACGCTCTGAGACATGTCTGACATCATCTGATGATACGCATGAAGTTGTCAATATGAAAGTTGAAGAAGACATAGATGAATTTGGTTCACGCTCTGAGACATGTCTGACATCATCTGATGATACACATGAAGTCAATATTAAGGTTGAAGAAGACATAGATGAACTTGGTTCTTGTACCAAGACATGTCTGACATCATCTGATAATTCCCATGAAGTTGTCACGATAAAAATTGTAGAAGGCACAGATGTAAAGGTGGAAAATGTTCCTCAGCCCATGATATTTCCAGACATAAGGACAGAACCTCAGGTAAAACTGAATCAGTGTTGTGTGTGTGTGTGTGTGTGTGTGTGTGCACGCGCATAGGCACACGTCATTTCTTTGCCAATTCAGTGGGTGGGTGGTTGTTTTGTGTGAGATCACATTTCTGTTGTGAATGGTGAGAGAAAGAGAGAAAATTGATTCATTTCAACTGGCCACACTTGAAACTCAGATAAATTAACTTAAATACACTGGACAGTGTTGATAACAATGCTAGACCATAAACGTCTCTCTCCAAGTGTTCAATATACCGTCTCTTGTGTGAGTATCCAAACTAAGGATCAACCAGTTATTTGACATAGAGTGACAAAAATTAACATTTTAATTGTTTTGCACATACTTCTGCCAAATCTCGTTAATGGCGTATTTGAGGTACACTTAGATTTTTGGGATTGGTTGTAGATTTTTGGAAAATTTGCAGACCTCAGCCGTGGTAAGAGTATGTACATATAATCCTTCCATACAGAGCTGTGTGTGGAAACAAAATTGACAGCTGTGTGCTGGTGTATTGCCTTGTTTAAACATATTTTAAATTTTGAATTTGTTCAATTCTTCGAACATGGTTCCAGTATTAATTTCATACACCTCTCTGTACTAAGTGTGTTATGTAGGTATATGGGGCTTTTATTTGGAGACCAGACTGTGCACTAAATTGCTAGTCATGTAATGCAGTTTGGTAAGGAACACAGTTCCTTAAATATAATAATTGTTTATTTAACTTATACCTTGCTTTAAAAGTAATTCTGCGTATTAGGATATATCTCAATATTTGTCCTTTATGTTTTGTACCAGGTTACTCAGAATGAACAACTGTGCACACATAGTGGTGAGCATCCATATTCCTGTAATGTGAGTAATAAGGCATTCACTGATCGGAGTAGCCTGATAAGACATCAACGCATACACAGTGGTGAGCGTCCATATTCCTGTAATGTGTGTAATAAGGCATTCAGCCAACAGAGTAGCCTGACAAGACATCAACACATACACAGTGGTGAGCATCCATATTCCTGTGATGTGTGTAATAAGGCATTCAGCCAACAGAGTAACCTGATAGCACATCAACGCATACACAGTGGTGAGCGTCCATATTCCTGTAATGTGTGTAATAAGGCATTCAGCAAACAGAGTAACCTGATAGCACATCAACGCATACACAGTGGTGAGCATCCATATTCCTGTAATGTGTGTCATAAGGCATTCAGCCAACAGAGTAACCTGATAGCACATCAACGCATACACAGTGGTGAGCGTCCATATTCCTGTAATGTGTGTAATAAGGCATTCAGCCAACAGAGTAACCTGATAGCACATCAACGCATACACAGTGGTGAGCATCCATATTCCTGTGATGTGTGTAATAAGGCATTCACTGATCGGAGTAGCCTGATAAGACATCAACGCATACACAGTGGTGAGCATCCATATTCCTGTGATGTGTGTAATAAGGCATTCACTGTTCGGAGTATCCTGATAAGACATCAACGCATACACAGTGGTGAGCGTCCATATTCCTGTAATGTGTGTAATAAGGCATTCAGCCGAAAGGGTCACCTGATAGCACATCAACGTATACACAGTGGTGAGCGTCCATATTCCTGTAATGTGTGTAATAAGGCATTCAGCCAACAGAGTGACCTGATAAGACATCAACGCATACACAGTGGTGAGCGTCCATATTCCTGTAATGTGTGTAATAAGGCATTCAGCCAACAGAGTGACCTGATAAGACATCAACGCATACACAGTGGTGAGCATCCATATTCCTGTAATGTGTGTAATAAGGCATTCAGCCAACAGAGTGACCTGATAAGACATCAACGCATACACAGTGGTGAGCATCCATATTCCTGTAATGTGTGTAATAAGGCATTCAGCCAACAGAGTAGCCGATAAGACAATGCATACACAGTGGTGAGCATCCATTTTCATGTAATGCATGTGGTAAGATGTTCAGATGTCAGAGTTACCTGGTACTACATCAACGCCGAGGAATAAACTATAAAGTGTAAACATCTATCTGGACTCTACTGTTGGTTTCATTTAAACATATTGATTAACCTAACTGCTTTCTAGGTACATGAAGCTACATGGAAATGTACGAAATCTTATTTCTGACTGCATCATAAGATTTCTTGAAGTGTGTACAGAGTTTGATATATAGTCCTATTGTATTTCCATATTTTCAGGTATTTGGTGCATGCAGAGTATATGATCAGTAGTTGATATGTTACATCAAAGTGTGCTCAATAATTTAGTCTGCATAAGGAGTTAAGCTTGAGAGCACAAATGTTGAATAAAATTGTGCATGTTGGTTATCTGGATGTTGATATATCTGGATAATTACCAGAGGTGCAGAGATTTTCATTAAATATAGGAGCTGCCTGAAAATTCTAGTTGCCAGAAGGGTGACGTGGAATGAGTTCCACAGATATTAGTCAAAATTTTAATCGCCATGATGACCTGGTGCCCGGGATTTGTGCACCCCAGTTAATGATGACATACAGTGTGACGGTTTTTTTTTTATTATTATTTATCTGAGTAGCGAAATGTTATGAATATGTTACGTGTCATTTTCATTTCTGGGCATTGATATGCTTGTTTTGTGATGTTTAAAGATAAATGGAGCAAGAAAAAAAGAAGTAACAATTTCTTCAGTGGTAATGCTCCGAAGCTTTATTGGAAATGTTACACAAACTGGATGTAGGATAACATAGTGTAGTGAGTAGACTCTCAGCTGGATGATCCAGTGTTCGAATCTCAGCAAGGGCAAGTTATTTTCTCCAAAACACATACAGCCTCATATTCAGTGTGTACTGGCACTCTTTCTATGTTAGTAAAGTGGCCAGGATGTGAAATTGACCACTTACCTCCATCTAGTGCGATGGTTAAGAACAAATGGAGCTATATCTCCAGTTCTTCTTTATGCCTTCATGACATGTGTGGGTGTTATCTTTACTTTGTACTGTTTTTTTATGTTCACTTATCATTCGGAAATTACTTGGATTTGTGTCTGTACTCAGTGTACCCAGGTGAATATATTTCTCAGCTTTTTTGTGCTAATTTTTTGCATATTCATCACTCATGGCTATCTTTACATTTTGTTAATGATGTGTACCGAGTGTAGTTGGATGCATAACAGAGTTATGGTCATTATATATCTTGAATTTTAGCTCATATTATGATGTATGCCACTGAAGTATTCTCACTTTGTACTGGATTTTATTGGTTGGAGAAAAGGTAAGTAAATCTTACAGTGAAAGTGGTCACTTATTACTGCAGCAGTCTGCTTGTGGAAGCTTTAAAGCCACTTCCCAGACATTTTTAATACACTTCTACATGCAATCTTTACCTACTAGCTTCTTCTCAATTAACGACTCGCTTTGGGGAAAAAATTCACTATAAACTTAGGAGACCCACTTCGATTTTATGCCTATACAGTATACATGACAATACTGCAGATGCTGTACTCCGTTACCTAGTACACAGGAATTACCAAGGCATTGTTTACTTCCAAATTGGCATATGCATTACAGTAGAGTTATATACGTAATTTCATAGACGCCACAAGTATATTGTGGTTTTTTCATTTCACTGATTTTTACGAATCTCACAAAGGCTCAACAGCGCTGTATGCAGAGTTTTGTAGTGACAACACCCAAGTCAAAAAAGTATATGTTTAAACTATGAGTGTAAATCCATTTATGCCCTTACGTAAGGTACGGCTTAGACTGCGTCCATTTCACGAAACTCTTGTGGTCACTAATAAATTTTTCTGATCATACCCTTCACAGAATTTTGTCCAAATCGGACGTAAAATGTATAAAAAAGGGACAAAATTTAATTTACGCCCCTAAATAAAGCATGTCTTTCACTGCACCTATTTTCATGAAAATCATCAATACTGAACGTTATTATAGGAAGAGCTTATATACCGAATTTCACCCAAATCGATCAATATGTATGAAAATTACGCGTAAAGAATATTTATTCCCTTCATTAAACTGACTGTGAGCCAGTTTTCACAAACCTCGCTCATACTCAACAAAACCGTTAAAGGACCGCTGTGCTTACCTTCAGCTATCAATATGTTGTTGAAGTACAACCAAGAGCTGCTGATATGTGTGACGAACTTGTCAATTATCCAAGTATTGAAACGTGTAGAAAATTCTGATTACAGTTGTGTTTTAGATCTGCACTCTTCTGGGATATTACCAATTACCACACGACGCCGCATAACATCCCAGAAGAGCGCAGATCTCATCAACATCGCGGCGGAAGCCTGATATCAGAGTTGTATTTGACTGCTGCTGTTTGATTGGTTTTTTACTAACACAGCATGACATACAGTTCTTTGAAGCGTAAAAGCAATGTGAAAGTGCCCTTCCGTCCAGCGATCCCCAGTATCCGAAAGGGCATTGCTTTGAAGGCTCCCAGACTTCGCCCGCTTGACCTAATAATAACAGTGTTAAGAAGAGGAGCATGTAACGTCCGTAGAGTGATAATGACACAGGAAAACCGAAATACTTGGAGAAAAAATCGGGGTAGGTAGTGTCGGAGTCACTACCGCTGAGGTTTTTGGCGGAAAACGTCTTACCCAGGCGGGGCGGGGTGTTTTGTAGGGTTGGTAAGAAAGAAATGAGCGCAAGGAACTTGCTTTTATTTTATTTATTTCTGACAATGCTGACTAATTTGTAAAATTTTGTTGAAGACAGGACAATGGTACGAGTAGTACGATATGTAAGACTTGCATGCCACACTCATATCTCTAGAGAACGTTAAGTCTATCGTGGTATTCTTTAAAGTTGTGAAGTCAGTTGGATCCGTGGCCAACACCAATCTGAACTTGTCGTTCAGAAACTGTTTCAGACGATCGCTCGACGCCTCAATGTTAAAGTCCCCGGTGAGCAGAAGCGGTGTGTTGGGATCGCAGGGCCAGTCGCTAACGATTGTTCTGACATGCTCTGTGTAGTAAAGCATTAGATGAAAGAGAGACATCTCGATGTAGTTGAGTGGTGTCTGTGGATGAATATTAGACTGACACTGGAACGAATTTGAATTGGTTGGGCATCTCAACTTCCACTAGTACGCCTTCGCCGACATGAACATTCTGTAGACAATTGAATCCAGAACACTTGGGTATCGGCCGTCGTGGAACGGGTCTTGCGACATGAGCCCTGCACGTTTTCTGATTCTTGAAGACTGCCGTGCCACCGTAGAGTCCACTACGCTTCTTCTTGCCAGGCGGTGCGGCGTCCGCGCGACTGGTGCTCGCCTCAACTTGTCGACGCTGCCTCATCCTCCGCATTCGTTCTGCTGCTGTCATAGGGCGTTTTTGGATTCCTCATTTATTCTTCTTTCACTTTGTAAGCGTTTACGATAGGCATTTACCTTCTTGTTTTCAAGATATTTCGAAATTTCTGAAAGTTTAGGGAAAATTTGTCCAAGTTCAACAATTTTCTCACTGTATATTTTTTCAAGTTCTTTCACTATTGTCACTATTAGTGTTGTATTTTATAGTACTCGTCGAGCTCTGTTAAACGACACCTAACACAACGTCCTACGCATACGCGTTCCCGAGCTATACTAATTTTGCCGTACGGCGAACGGTAATTTTCCACTCCAACTTGGCGACCATCTTGTGGCGGCGAGTGACGTCACGCGCTCAAGGTTAATGTCGCGTAACATTCTTTCATCCTTGCTCTTTTAAACCGTGTATTGCTTATTTGGATATGCGTTATAGTTTTAAAGTCATTACGATTTGTGTGGTATACACAAAATCGTAACATCGACTTTCGCATAGATTCCCCCCATACCGGACCCGCGATGTAAGACGTTTTCCGTCCAAAAGTCTGTCCAAGTGCCGTTGTGTCCACCACAAATCCAACATCGATTGACCTGGTTTGGAACACGGGCCGTCCAAGTGAGAGACCGGCCACTAACCGCCTGAGCCATGACGCGGTTTTTGTATTGTTAAATCATACATTGTTTTATAATCACAGGCTTGTAACTGTGTACATTTTATACGTGTATCCTTTCTACACTAAATGGATACGCAACGCGGTTTTTCGCTTTTCATGTCAGAGAGTTTCGTTCATCCACATGAAAGGCAGTGGAATTCGATTCACGGACCTCCGCTTGTACAGTTCTGAATAGGGTATTACTGCAGGCGAACCAGCGGTCTGTTGAAGCCCACACTGCTCTCTGGTTAACGAAGCAAGTGTTAGCATTTACATGCCTCAGTCTGAATTAGCTCTGTATGGCCCACACAGCCGACATCGCCAGATCGATGGGCCGTAGCTGCTTGTGGTCACGTGAGTCCTGACTTCTGCTGAGATAAAACCATGGCACAGAGTTCTACTAAACTAACTCCATGGAGCAGAGTCCTTGAGAAGCTAACAGGTCGTCAGCTAGTCAAGAAATTCCCCCGCGTTTTATGGAACCTGAAGGTTCATTACCGCATTTACAACAGCCCGCCACCTGTCCCTATCCTGAGCCACATCAATCACAGAGTTCTGCTTGAGAAGACAACAGCCTCAGCTGGTCGCCTTTTTGCAATATCCTTTGTACCTAACTATGCCAGATGAATCCAATTCCTTATCTTACTTCAAGACTAAATGTTTTTCTGTTGTTGGTTCAACCGTTCAATGACGCAGAGGTTTAAATTCCGTTGTACTGACCAGGTTGGAGGGTTTTAAAGTTATAGTAAGCTGAAATGAGTTTTCGAAAGTACGGTGCATCGAAATGGGGCGCGATTGGTTGAGGCATTGCGCCACAATAGGGAGGTTCCGGGTTCGATTCCTGGTAGGGTCCTTGGACATTTTCAAATGACCTCTCCGCTTTCGGTAGCCCTGAGGTCCACTCAGCCTCTAACAGAAATGAGTATCATGAAATTTCCTTGGAGGTAGGGCTAAGAGCTCTGCCGTCATATTCAAAACACTAGACCAAGAAAATGCACAGTTCTGTTCCTTAGATATTTATATTACAGTATCACATTGAAAATTCCTACATGTTTCGATCCCCAGGGTCATCATCAGGGAACCAAATCAAAGCAACACCGCACAAAAAGAAACTAGTAAACTTTGCATACAGTAGAAAGGTGTAAGAATGTTAAACATTTAAAATGTAGGCAATTCTTTGTAATACATTTGTAATAAGTGTAGTGGATCCTGGTATACAGTACCTCGGAGGCAGCCTACGTACTTAACGAAGGATAAGACTACTGTGTACATTTCAACCTTTTTGAAAGAAAATAACCATAAATGTGGGGATGTAATTACATGTTATATATATCTACATATTCATTATCGGTGAACGGTCTTTGAACACTATATCAGTTACTATATCAGGGCACACTTGATGTTCTAAACCCTGCCAAAAGGGATGGTCTGATCACCATAGCGACCACACTGAATACCGTCTGATACAATGATCGCCGTGCAGGTTATTTTTAAATATTTTAAACCCTCCTCTCGGTTAATGATAGCACAAAGGTTGAGCAAAATTCCGACAAAGGGATGTAAATTATACTGTAGCTATTATTTCCCTTAAGGATTTGTTAATAACGTGACGGATAAATTTTCTGCAAATCGAAGGTTAATGTTAATGACCCGTTTTAAATATGGTTCCTTGTTGTCTGGAAAACAGAGAGGCTGTCACATTTCATGTTTTAAGGACCAATTTGTTTCTCAAAATATTAAACAAGGGGGGAGTAGCTGCATGCATTCTTAACCTCAGTAACAGGAGGGAGATTTAAGCTTCACATCTCGAGCTACTTACAATTGGGCAAAGAACCCCCAGTACCCATTGGACAAGAGACAGGACACTGGAGAAAACATAAATATATATTGCTTCCACCGAGAATCGAACTCTGGTTCCTCGGTAGTACAGGCTGCAAAGTAGTCACTATGCAAATTAAGCTGACCTGTATGGTTAAAACATTCTACAGAATGAGGCACGCATTTTACTATTTTAAGTTTCAAAAATTAATTTTATCCAAGGAGGTTACAGTTCTACTTTTTCTCGTCATTTCAAGGTGACAGATACTTTTGAACTACGAGTACCTCCGCAAACGCGCCATTTTTTAGAGTAACTTTACAGAAACATAGTTGAATTACCTTCATATTTTCGCGGACGATGTTTTGGTCACATGGTATCAATGTTGGCAGTATGGCTGCCGTCCGGCGGGCTTGTTTACATTAGGTTGGAGTTGTGGGGGTTAGGTACATATTTTTATTTCTTGATGTAGGTTATGTTACATACTGTACTGTTTTCGCCTGTGTCAGAATATGCAACAGTACTTTCTTCTATACAACATTGTTTTTTTTTTTTCGTGTAGGTGCCAGTCTGGACTACGTGTTTACTATTTTTTTTTACGTATGGTGTGACGTTGAAGTAACCTCACGTGAGTTTTATTATTCGATCAGTGTGAGTGGTGTAGACACTATTGTAATTCCTGCGTCTTTGCCCATTTCAAGATCAGGTTGCATTAGGTCACAATGGAACCCCCTGAATTGCTTCTGGACGAAATATTGAATTTGAAGAAGCAACTAATGGAGAAGGAAGCTATGTTACGACAGCATCTGGATCAGGTTAGAATTGTGAAAATGAAGTGCAGGTGAATCATGGAGTGATTGTGAGATTAATTTTCAGGATTGTGGTTAGTGACGTGAATTTTGGTATTCAGAAAGCACTTTGTGCTTCAGATGCTATGTTGTTTACATTACAGTGTCGTACTCGTGACCACTGTAGATGATGCAGTAACAAAGTTATGGTAACACATGTTTGTTCTTCTTCCGGCACGGGCTGTAATTGTCTATATACAGTACTAGGTTTGTGCTTGTTACGTTTCTTCTTGTTACTTGGGGCTGAGTGCTAACTCTTAGGTTTAGGTTATATTAGGCCATGTGTTTAGACTTGGGCTCGTGTGAGACAACATTTACTGATGGCTGTCCGTCGGATTTTAGTCTGCATTAAATTTTAACATCGAAATTTGTAGGAACAGGCATTCTGTCTCTTTCACGTTCATTGAGTTCTCTGTCACAGTGGTATGGCATGCCCCCAGTTTTTGCTTACAGTTTGGAATTGTATATTCAGCAGTCAGTTACTGACATATCTTATTGATGATCATAATGAAAATTTCTGTCCATCTGAATTTATGGATTTGTATGTATGCTCATGTGTGTTTATTTATAATGATGCTGCAGCTGTTGCTTTATTAAAATTTAAACCTTTATTTTTTTTAGATAATTAATTGAAAGGGAACATGTGCATCACAATCATTATGCAATGCGCATGTTTTGTAGCTTGTTTCCTTTTATTCTGTAATATTAGTCATGTTGATAATTTGGAATGTAACATTAAATTCATCATCCTTGGTCAGGAGGAATGAATTGAAATAATGTGAATGAGTTTTTGAAGCTGAGGACAGAATGCTTTTTATATTCCCTTGCAAGTAGTAATCTGGCAGCCAGAGAGTTAAAAACTAATGCCAGTTCTAAGAATACGGTCTTTCTCATTGCCAATTTTTCCATTCTATTCCAAGATTTAAACCCAAGGAAGATGACCATTGTCACAGAAATTTATTTTCAGACTAGCCATCAATTCAGGAGTTGTTATTCTCAGGTGTAGTAATGCCTGTTTAAAAAAGAAAACTGGATTAATTCAAAACTCACCTTAAATGGAATTAGACTTCTACCAAAATTGATGTTATTCAACCTGAATGAAGCAGGAATTGTCCACAAAGGAGAATTATTGTAACCTTTGAATTTCACTTCACACCATGTTTACCATTTACTGTTTTTAAAATTTTGGTAGAATTGGGACAGGATGTGAAATGTTGAAAAACTTCTTTCTTTCCGAAACAGGACTTCTGTTTGTTTTATCAGTAATATGACTGTCATTTTTTTATATACTATTCCCTCTGCATGTCTTTTAGTGACCAGATTACTTTGTTAGTTGTTTGCATTGGCATGAAGGGGGCAATCTTGTGAAAGGGGAAGCACTGTGCATGCTCCATCAAGCATTTTATGATCATTTTAGAAATCACCCAGTCACTCATTCTATGATTTTTACTTCAAGCATAGTAAATATTTTTGAAAAATTTATAAACTCCATGGATCTGTAAATGGTAACCAGTCAACATGGCATAACATCCTGAAGACTTTGATGTTCGTTCTTAGGCCAGCTACCCTGCACGCTTGTTTTATTTGTTATGAGTGAAAACGAAGCCCCATAACGAGGAACTTAATGATTGTACCATCACCAAATATTATTCGGTGATCAAAACAAGAAAAATGGGGGTGGGCGGGGCCATGTAGCATGTAAGGGGTAGAGGGGGAGAGATGCATAAGAATTTTGGTGGGGAGACCTGAGCTAAGAAGACACTTGGAAGACCCAGGCATAGTTTTTGGGGGAGGATAATATTAAAATGGGTCTTCAAGAATGGGATAGGGGCCATGGGACTGGATTGATTTTGGCTCAGGATAGGGACAGGTAGGGGCTGTCGTGAATCCCGTATGAACCTTCGGGTTCCATAAAACGCGAGGAATTTCTTGATAGTTGACGACTTTAGCTTCTCAAAAGGACTCTGTCCATGGAGTTATTTAGTTAGTAGTTGTGGACATTGGTCACACAGATCATGAAAACACTTGGAATTGTAAAATATGTTGCCAAATATACAGAAATAGTTTTACTTAGTCTCAATATGTCATCTGGCCTCCGCCACATGATAAAACATAGTAGAAATTCTTGGTCCGGGGAACCCCAAAAGGAGCAAACCAGAACGGGTTTAATGTCAGGGCTGTCCTGACAGTGGAGGGCAAGAGTCACAAAGCTTTTAATTCTATATGTTGCAGGCAGAAAACCAATATGGGGAAAACATATTGATAAGCAGACCCCCTTTAATGTACACATGTATGCCAGGACCTGTTCACATTTTTTTGTTAGGCCGAAATGTTGAAATTGCAGAAATATTTGCAGTAGTCAGTAGGATGAGGTTTGTTTCCAATTTTTCAAAGGAATGTTTCCGGGATATCTATGTGGCCGGCCTTCCAATGTAAAATGGGAGGTTGGATTCAGTAAAAAGAGGTGAGGTAACAATTTTTTTTCGCAAAGAACAATAAAAAATTAAAGCTTTTATGCAAGCGAAGCATCACCAAGTCTTGAGGTTTGATTATTCTTGTTGTCCCCTTCATGTTTATTTGTAAACAGAGTGACGCTTTGATTCGTGTGTCATATGATCGTTATTGTGTATCTGTCCAGATCGTATTGGGAAAATTGGACTACGATAAGGTGAACTGAAACAACTTGATGCCAATTACTTCTTTTTGAAACTGGTACTGGGGCCAACCAAAAAAATGTTTTCTGCACTGAATCTTCCAAGGTATGTTATTTTGTTTGTTCTTCCAAAGGTTTGTAAAGGTGAGGTTTTAGGTAAAGGTAAAAGTTCTTCCCAGAAAAGGCCATGAAGGCCCAGAGAGGGAGTAGAAGTATAGCCTACTCTTTCTTTAACCGTGGCACTAGATGAGGGTGGGTGGTCTACTCCACGCCCCTGTGCTTTACCCGGGAAAAAAGCCCCGGTACCCATTGTTTAGGAGTTTGGGTAGGCCCCAGGGCCAGTCGGGACTGGGTGCAGAAAATCTCGCCCCCACCGGGATTCGACCCCGAAACCGCCAGCCCATAGCAATTTATTTATACCTACTACGCTATCCCGGCCCACCTTCCAAAGGTTTGTATATTCTTGAAATCAATATTATGTGTGCTCTTTGCTTGCCATGCATATCATAGCTTCCAGAAGGCTTTGGCAATATTTTCAGGATTTTTGACTTCTGTCCGTGCTGATGTGTTTGGGGATTAAACTGTGGTTTGCTTTACTGATTCTGTACGGCATTTCCTTTTTTGGACATTGTCGATGCCCCCCCTTCAATAACAAGTAACAGATTGGTTTTGGGAATTTGAGGAGTTGCAAAAAACCAGGCCTTATAAGGGGTTTACATCATTTGGGCATGATGGTGTTGACAGATTTTCCAAAAAACCAAAAATTGGGGTACTTAATACAGGTGTTTACTGTTTATTGAGGGTTCATTATACTGTAACATGGTCAGATATTCGTGATGATGTGTGTTTAAGCTGTTAAATATTAAGCTTCCAAAATTTTACGAGCTTTCGGGATGATCTAAACTAATATCTCACATTGCTGTTTGTGTCCATTAACTATTAAATTTTCAATTTTTCAGACGAATATTTTGTAGATGTCACGGCATATGACACAGATTGTTTTTTCGAATGCCACTTGACATAATAAGCAGTTGATGTAGTCATCGATGCAACAGATAATGTGGGAAAAATAGGTACCTGCTCAACGATGCATGTGTTTTGGCCAGTTCATCCTCTTGTGTCTGGAAGTGCTTTGCAATGGAAGGCCAATGATGGTGGGACAGTTACAGTAATGGACCGTGCACCGTTGCTTGTTTCCGGTGCCGCCGCCACTGAAATGTCAGAAAATTGTGGGATGGAGGAGTATGGGTTGCAGGTTATGAGGATTCGTGAATGATCAGTGTGAGAAAGGACTGGTTTTCTTCTGGACACAAAAAAACTTGATCACTTCGACACCACTGCCCATATAATACGGTTTTTAATTAACACTGGTTCCCTACTTTTCCCAGTGGTCGTTATTATTTTCATGGTTGAGCTCTGAAAAGGGCTGTTTTCAAAATTCTGAACCCCAACTGGCCGGGGGGAAACCTTTCCCCTTTCCCCCCCCTTTCCCTTTCCGGGCCGTCACCCCAAATGGAGGCAGGGGGTTCCTCTGAACATTCAACTTTAATCATCACGAGAGAAACCCGAAAGACAACCTTTTTGAAACAACTGCCGGGGAAAACCAAAAACCTTTTTTTTTTAGGGGGCCCCAAAGGGAAAACCCCCATAAAAACCCCTAAACCCTTGTTATTAAGCGGCCCAAGGAAAAACAATGCCAGGGAAAACTAAACCCTTTTGTTCTTAAGGGGGGCCCCCAAAGAAAATGGAAAAACCAAAAACCTTTATTTAAGGCAGGCCCAAAAAAACAACGCCATGAAAACCTTTTGAAACCTTGTTTTTTAAGGCGGCCCCCAAAAGGAACAAGGGGCATAAAAAACCTGAAACCTTTTTATTAAGGCGGGCCCAAAAGGAACAACCCAAAAAAACCTAAACCTTTGGGGTTACTTAAGGCGGCCCAAGGAAAAAACGGCAGAAAACCAAAACCTTGTTTTTTTAAGGGGGGGGCTCCAAGGAAAATTGCAAAAAAACCGGGAAACCTTGTTATTAAGGCGGGCCCCCCAAGGGAAAAATAAACTTTTTGGTGGATGAGCATAAAAGGGAAGCAAGCAAAAAAAGGAACCTTGTGTTTCAAAAATTTCCCCGGTCCTTTGTTCAATTGGAATTAATCTGGGTTTTGTGGGGAAAAAATTTTTGGGGTTGTCCCTCCATACCGGGCATCCTGTTGGGGCCTCATTTTCATATCACAGAAGACATCACGACCCCAATTGTTCCCCTTTTTTGCACATTTTGGGGCCAGGGTGTAGTGGGGTTATAGAAAATCGCTACGAGCTGGACGGCCGGGGGGACGAACCCGGGGGGGGTTTTGAGATTTTCAGACCTGTCCCCCACCCTTTGGGGGCCTACCCCCCCTCCTAAACAAGGGTGCGGGTTTTCCCCCGGGGGGAAAAGCGGGGGGGGCGGGGTGTGCCCACCCCCCCCATCACCCCCGAGGTTAAAGAATTACCCCTATCCCTTCAACCCCCCTGGGGCCTTTTGGGGGCCCGGGGTTTGGGGGAAAAATTTACCTTTAACATTTTTTTTAGTTCTGATAATTTTACCCTATTTTTAATTTTCTTAAAAGAATCTATTGTACTAAAAGTTTGGTTCCCCCAGTATTAAAAACCATTTTTTTCACCAACTAAGACAAGGCATTTCTGCATTCATATAAACTTTTTAGGTAAAAATTGGCCCCCTTACCGGGAAGGCATGTATGTAATTTTGGCTTTTCCCTTTAAATTTTGTAGGGTGCCAAGTCTGTTCTTTATTCTGTAATGTTTTCATTTTTATGCGCAGAAATTTTCATTGTTTTTTTTTAAAAAACCGTTGCAGGCCCCAACAGCCTAGGGGTTATAATTTTTGTGCATTCTTTCTCTCTAAATTCACTTTCACTCTCTCTAATTTTTGCACTTTTTACCCCAAAAATTTTTTGCAGCCCCCTTTCTTCCCCGGTTTTACGTTTTATCCAGTTTTTTTTTAGGGGCAATTTGGCATTCAATTCCCTTTTGTTTTTTGGGGCCCTTGACCCTATGCAGGTGAAGCCATGTGAGGTGTAAGTTACAAAAGGGTCTTGGAAAATGGAATGTTTTTCAACTGTACTTTATTTTCTTTAAACTGTTTTTTTAATATAACGAATTGGAAAAAAATGATTTTGGATTTTCAAATGTTTTTTTTTAATAGAAAATTATGTATTATTGACTTGCATTTTAGGGGATCTTTTATTTTATAATGTCTTTTTTTTGTTCCGGCGGGTTTTGGGGGTTTTAAAGGCCCAGAGACTGAAGTTTTGTGGGGCCAAAAGGGTCTGTCCCCAAGGGGTGCTGTTGTTTGGTGGTTTATTTTCTTTCCGTAAAGGTGTCCCAACAGGAAAAACCCTCCCCTTTTGTTGTAGCAGTGAGCCCTTTTTTCACACCCTGATGATTTTTAACAGTTTGTGGGTCAAAGGCCAAAAATGAATAATTTTTTTGTTTTTTTTTTTTTCCTTTGGAAATTTTTTTGATGTACATTTTCTTCTGCGTGACTAAAAAACATGTGACCTTTTTAAAATTTTTTTATTGAACAGGGGGGGGCAAATTTCCCCAAAAAATTAGGAGTACTTGTTGCCGAATAGTGGCATGAAGCAGTTCCCCATTTGGGCCCAAAAATTAGGTCCACGTACAAAATTTGTTTCCAAGTGACCGGGGGCCTGGGGGAAATTTTGCACCCCGTATACTGTGACCCCCCTTCAAGTGGGTTAATTTTGGGGGTGAATTTTTATTAATTGAGGATTTTCTATACAGTAAAACTCAATGAATTCTAGGGGATTAGAATATTTTCACTAACGGGGGTTTCATTAAATGGGGTTCTTGTTTATATGGAGCTATTGTGGGGCAAAAAAAAAACTCACTAAACCTAATTTTCCTTTAAATTTTTGGAAAAATTTAATTGGGGGTTTTTTTTATATTTTTTTTCTGGAAACTTTTTTTTACAAAAACAAACTTTTTTATGCAGCTTTTTTTTGGAGATGTGAAATTGCTTGAAAATGTTGGAAACAGTTCGAAAAATTAAATTTTTTAACGTTTGAAAATTTTGGGGGTCCCCTTTTTTTTACATCATATTTTCTCTGATGGTTTTGCAGGGAGAAGATTTTTTTAAAAAGTGATAAACAGTTGATACAAAAATGCAAAAAATTTTTTTCGGGTTAGACGGGGGGTTTTTGGTTTTTAAGGGAGGAAGTCTGCGTTAAGTTTTTATTGTGCCCCGCTATTGGGGGGGTTTTTAGTGACCCCAAAAAAAATCATTGCATTTTTTTTATCCCCAATGTTTATTCCTTAACCTGCCAGAAATATCTTCTTGACGATAAGCAGTTTTGATACGTATCAGAATCGCAGCGAACCACACTTCCTGGATGTTAAATCTTTAGGAGTTTGAAATTTCCCCTTTACCAGAATATTCAATTTCCCAAATGAAAACTTGGCTTAGGGAAGTTGACGCATTTAAAAAAAGTGATTAAAGAAGGCCCAGGGAAAAGACATTCCAGGTAAGCCCCGTATTTTATGAGGTTAGCTATGGAGAAATGGAACATGTTATTGGGTACCAATTTGAAACCCTACTATTATTTTCTATACTACACTTCCTATTCCTTACTTACAGCATTTTATGGTTCTCAAAGAGTAGGGTCTCCACCAACACTTTTATTACAGTTGTGCAAAAAATGTTTTTTATTTTATTATTATTTTTTGTTTTTTGTTTTGTCAAGCCTTTTTCCCGGTCCCCTTTTTTTGTACCAAGGTAATCCCCCCCGCCAGGCTTAAAATTTCAATTTTCAGTACTTTTCCAAATTTGTTGAGGGTTCCAATAATGTTTTTTTTGGGAAATTTTGTTAATTTTTCATTGGTAGGGCTTACAAATATTTTTTTTAAACCCCTTTTTTCTATTCCATGGCTCCAATTTTTCCGGGTCAAATAAAATTTTTATGTCCACATTCGCTGTATTCGTACATAAACTTTTGTTTTTTTGTTTCGGGGGTGCTTCCTTTCTACATTTTGTCCGCTGGTATTGCCACATCATCAGTATGCTGTTTTCTCTTTTTGTTTTTATTATTTATCTGGCCCCTTTTTTTTATTTTTTTTCAAAATTTTCCCCGATTTCCCAAAACTGTACTCTCCCCAATCCCAAAAACTGGTTTTGGTGTGGTTTTGATACCTTTTCTGTTGTTTTGAAAGACTTTGCACATTGGGGAAAAAAATGTAAAGTGCACAAAAATTTTTGTTTTTCATTTATATTCTTCTTCGCCAAAATGGGGCTTCGGGTTTGGTGGGGAATAGTGTCTTATTTTGGTTTAATAACCGGTTTATGTCAAATTTTTTTCCAAACTTTTTTTTTTTTAAAAAATTTGTACTAATTGCTTGGGCTTGTGCTGCCCTATTGACTTTTTTTTTTTCCCTTGAGTTTTTTCCAAAAAATTTTTAACCCGTATGCTGTTCCTTATCCCCCCCGTTTGTTGCTAATTAGTGGGAAAAAAAACCCCCCCATCTTTTTTTTTCTTCTTCTGTGTCCTTTATTTGTCTTTCCTTTTGTTTTAAATTTTCTTTTTTGGTTTTTTTAAGGGCCATACCCCTTCTTAGTTTTTGTTTGTTGGTTTGGTTTAAAATTTGTTTAGTGGAAAATTTGGTGTCTTTTTTCCTAGTTTTATAATTTTTTCTTTTAGGTTTTTCCAAAAGCGCAACCCCCTTCCCCTTGTTTTCTGGGACCTACAACGATTACCTCTGCCTTTGGGGATTCTGCCCATGGTGGTTGCAGTTTCTTTCTTTTCTCCAGTTTTCTTGACCATTAATTAAAATTTCCAAAAAAGTGTTAAGTCTGGTTTTTGCCAATCCCAAAATTCTTGATTTTTTTCTTGGATTAATTCGTGGCCAAAAATAATTTAATCCCCCAATTCCTTACAAGTTTTTTTTTCTCATTTTTATGTTCTATTCATTGCTCAAAATTTTTTTTCCCCAGAACTTTTACATTTTCCCCGGGGCCTTCTTTAATGTCCTTTCAAATTTCTTTTATGTAGTTTTTTCTGATTTTTTTGATTAAAATTTTTTTTATCCAAAATTCATATTAAAACTTTGGGGAATTGGTTTTTAAAAATTTTTTTTCTTTTTCCAAATTTCCCACTTTATTGCAGTTTTTTAAATCATCCAATAGTAATGAAAATTTTTTTTTCCCCCTCAGCTCCTGTACTTGGGGATCCACAATCGCTCTGTTCACTCGGGTGTTAAGGGATAAGTGCAACGAAAAAAAATGGGGGGAGAGTCTCCCTGGAATTTCCTCTTCCATTGAATGGGGGTTTATGCATTCTTCCCCCTTTGTTTTCAGTGAAGTGTTGTGTTCCTTTTCCTCAAAATGGAAAACAAAACTTATCTTTCCTATATTTTTTGTTGGGTTTTTATTTGGAACAGAAACATTTTTTCCGATAGCATGAAAAAATAAAAAAAATTGGTTTAAGAGATGCGGTTTTAGTCCACCGTAATATAAAAAAGCACCGTAAAATATGGGTTGAAAAGGCAAAAAGGAAAAAATAAGGGGGTTGGGAAAAAAGCAGCGGGAAAAGTTAAGTGGGGTGAGAAAGATAACCGCGGAGAAAATGGCGGGGCAAGGACAAGATGCAAGACCAGCAGGATGTGTGCAAAATTTTTCAGACAATTGGTTAAAAAGAAATCGTTTGCCAACCGTCGTTGAAATTAAAAAAAAGTTAAGTCCAAGAATGATAACTCTAATTTTTTATGTTTTGGGTTTTTAAGAAAGCTGCAAAAAACCAATACGACTGATTGATCTATGCAAATCAAATTTATATTGTAAGATAAGAAAAAAACCAATTAATTAACCAAATTTTTTCCTTTTTTAAAATTTTCCCCTAAAAAAAGATTGTTTTGGTAAAATTACCCCAATGTGTTTAAATGAAAAAAAGAAATGATTTTGCAGAATAGGGGAATATCCAACAGGGGTTCGGTTTTTGGGCTCTGAAGCACCCCAATGGGTTTTTTCACGTCTTATTTTAAAATTTCTTCGTGTGGCAAGGGGCTCTAAAGGTTTTCCGGATCTGGGAATCAAAAATTGTTTTCCCCTGTTTTGTGAAGGATTTTTTTTTGGGGGCCTTCACAGCTGGGAAAAGGTGTGCCCTTTTTCCCTTCCTCTTCATAACATTTTTTTGTTTTTGGGCCCATGGTTTTTTAAAGGTAAAAAAATTTTTAAAAAAGTAGGTAAAGGTAAATTGTCCTTTTGATTTTCATGAAGGGGTAGGGGGAGCAAGAATTCCCTTTTATTTTTAACCTTAGCACTAGGGGGGTAAAATGGTAGCCCTGCCGGCCGCTTTACCGTGGAAAAAAACCCCCAAACCCCCGGGGAAAAGGGGGTTGGGGGGGCCCAGGGCCCCGTTTTGGACTCTGGGGAAAGATAAACCCCCCCATCGGGAAAATTAACCTGATTCTTAACCCCAGCCCCAAGCCAGTTTTTTTCACTGATACTTTTATTGCCCCCCTTTAAAAGAAAAGCTGGAATGTATTTGTAGGTTTTCAGTTTTTGACACGTTACCCCCTTTTGCCTTTAAAAGCAAAATTCAAAATTTTAAAAAAATTTTGGGGGGTTTTTTGGGCCCTCTTTTTTATGTTAATTAAAATATATTTATATGGCTTCCGTTAGTGTTAGTGGGGCATGGGGCCCCCGGGTAAGTCCAGGGGATGAAGGCCCCCGACCTCTACTTTTGGGGGGTGTGAAGTGTGGAAAAATTTTTCCTTTTTTGAGTTTTGGTGTTTTTGTTTTAATAAGATTTTAAAATTTCCAGTGGCAAAAATTGTTGAAAAAAAAGGGGTTTTTCAGTGTGTACAGTGGGCTTTTAAAATTTTGGCATAGAAAAACATAATTTTATTGCTGTTCCTCCTAGGTAAAAATTTTGTCTGCCTAGATACATAATTTCAGTAAAAACCCCCGATTTTTTTTTCCCGGGCATTTAGAAAAATTTCCCCCTTTAGGAATTTTTTTATGTCCCCAGTAGTCCCCTTTAAACAAAAAATCCCCCATTTAATGAAAACCCGATTTAGTGAAAAATTTCAAACCCCCCTTATTAAAAGGGGGGTTTTCGATTATTTGTTTTTAAGATTCCAAGAGGGGAAAATTAAAAGCTGATAGCGGTTTTTTCATTTGTTTAAAAAGGGGGGGGGGGAATTAATGTTTTAACTTTTGTTTAAAAAAAAAATCAACTCTTATTTCCCAGTGCAACATTTTCCTTTTTTTGTTCTTTGGTGGTGTTGGTAAAACTTCTCAGTTTCCCCTTTTCCCTTTTTCTTGAGTTAAAAATTTTCGATTCTGGCCAGCTGTAGGCAATAAGTTGTTCAGGCAATTTTTAAAACATCCTTAAGTTTCCCAATTTTATGGCCCCACCCCAGAAGGAAGTATTCTTTAAAAGGCTGTATTTTCTTTCTATTTTTCACATCCAAAAACCCCAATTCGTATCTCTTCCTATTCCCTTTTCTTGTGGCCGTTTTTTATGATTGTGTTTTTCAGTAAAAGTCCATAATTGAAAAAAACATCCTTTCAGTCAAAACTTGCGGAAGTTTTAGATTTTTTTCTTTGTGCAGTTATCTTTAGTTGTACTTATTTTATGTTTTTTTAGTGGATGTTTTAATTTTCACTTACTGTGAGGAATGGAAAGAAATAAAAAAAGAATGTGGGGGTGAATTTTTTTCCAGAAATAAATATCCGCATAAATAACAAGGGGGGTTGGGGGTGCTTTTTTTTTTGCTGGGGGACAGTAGGGGGGATGTTGCAAGCAAGGTTTTTTTTTGAATAGGGTTAGGAAAAGGTGAAACTTATGTCTAGCTGACCTTTTACTGGCGTCTGAACAAAGCTGTGTCGGTGTAACTAGTTTCTTATTATTTTGGGCTTAAGAGCAAGAAAAGCCCCGACTGAATTTTGAAATCATTAATGGGTTTATAGCTGTTTACTAGAAAAAAACAGTTTCCAAAAAACTTTTTTTTTTTTTTTTTTAAAAATGGAAAATTTAAGCCCTAAAACCCTTTGGGAAGGGAAAAAAGAAAAGTTGTTTTAGACACTGATTTTGAGGGAAATGATAACAACAAAAACAAGAAGGTTAACAAACAAATTTTTCCCCTTTTTTTGGGAATATTGCTTTTTTTTAACCCAAAATCACAAAAAAAAAAAAACAAAAAAAAAAAAAAAAAAAAAAAAAAAAAAAAAACCCAAAAAAAAAAAAACCAAACACAAAAAAAAAAAAAACCAACACCCCCCACCCAACCCAAAACCCCCAAAAAAACCCAAAAAAAAAAAAAACCCCCCCAAAAAAAAAAAAAAAAAAAAAAAAAAAAAAAAAAAAAAAAAAAAAAAAAAAAAAAAACAAAAAAAAAAATAAAAAACAACCAAAAAAAAAAAAAAAAAAAAAAAAAAAAAAAAAAAAAAAAAAAAAAAAAAAAAAAAAAAAAAAAAAAAAATAAAAAAAAAAAAAAAAAAAAAAAAAAAAAAAAAAAAAAAAAAAAAAAAAAAAAAAAAAAAAAAAAACCCCCCCCCCCCCCCCCCAAAAAAAAAAAACAAAAAAAAAAAAAAAACCCAAAAAAAAAAAAAAAAAAAAAAAAAAAAAAAAAAAAAAAAAAACACACAAAAAAAATTTTTTATAAAAATTAAAAATATTTTTTTTTTTAAAAATTTTTAAAAAATTTTTTTTTTATAAAATATTTTTTTTTTTAAAAAAAATAAATTTATAATTAATATTTTTTATTTTTTTTTTTTTTTTTCCCCTTTTTTTTTTTTTTAAAATTTTTTTTTTTTTTTGGCCCACAAATAAATTTTTGAAATTTTTTATTTTCCAAGGTAAAAGGTTTTACATATCATTTTGCCCTTTAAAATTTCCGGGGGAAATATTTAAAAGAATTGGGAAATGTTTGGATTTTTTGAAAAAACAGGGGTTGGGATAAATTTAACATTTGGCCCAAAAAGGCTTTTCTTTTTTTAAAGGTTTACTTTCCTTAATACTAATAAATTTTTTAACCCCTTTCAGTTTATCTTTAAATTGATAAAATAACCGGGACGTAAAACAGCATTTGTGTTTCCATTTACATTTGGTGGCCCACTTAAAATTAAAACAAAGTGAATTGCTAAGGCAATTTTAAAAAAAAAGTTGTTGTAAAAAGAGGGAAATTTTTCATTTGCCGTTAGTGCTCCCGGCAGTTTTGTTTTGTGGCTTATTTGGGTTTTTTATTTATTATTTTTAATTTTTAAAAATTAAAATTTCAAATTTTTTTTGCCCAATTTTGAGCCCCCCCTAAAAAGCTTTATGGTTTCCAAATTTTGAAAAACTCCTTTCCCCCCCTTGGACGATACACATTACCAAAATGAAAATCATTTAAAAAAATTTTTTAAATGGGGTTAATTTCTAAGGAAAAAATAAAGGGGGAAGGGTTTAAAAAAATTTTTGTTGAGTTTTGTTTTTAAAGGTTTTTTTTCATTTTCAAGGGTAATTTTAAATTTTGGGAAGGGTTAAAATTTTAAAATTTATAAAAGGAAACCAAAAAATGGATTTAAAAATTTTAAAATTTTTTTCATGGGGAATTGTTCCTTTCCCCTTTTCCCTTTTTAAATTTTATTTAAAAAATTTTTACCACCCCCATTTTAAGATAAAAATTTTAAAATGTTTTTATTTTTTAATTTTTTTTTGTGGGGCTCTTGGGTGGAATTTTAAAGGTTTGTGGTTTATTGAAAAAGGGGAAAATTTCCTGAAGGGTTTTCCCCTTTTAAATTTTTAAATTTTAAATTTTTCGCCCAAGGGGAAAAAATTTTGGGTTTTGAATTTTAACGGGGGGCAAGTGGGCCCTTTTGGGAACATAGAAGAATTTTAAAATTTTAAATTTGGACCAACAAACCAAAACCCCCAATTTTTAAAATTTTTAAGCTTTTTAAAAAAGGAGGGAAAGAAAAACCCAACAAAAATAAAAAGTGATTGGGGTTTAAAGGTGGCCCTTTTGAAAAAGTTCCCTTTTAAACCCAAAAATTAAACAAAGTGGCGGGGGCAAATTTTTTGATTCAAAGGGCGCGGACTTTGGGAAAAAATTAAAAATTACCAAAATTTTTTTGGCTTTTTCTTGATATATTTGTTGGGTTTTCAAAGAGGACGGTTCAACCGCAAAATTTTCAAATAAATTCTTAAAATTTATTTCTTAAAAAATTGGAGTTTTGGTGAGAAAAGAATTTTTTTTTTTTATTTAAAAAAGGAACTGTTGGGGAAATTTTAAAGGTTTTTTAGAATTTTTTTTTTTTAATTTTTTTAATGAAAATTTTTGTTGGTTGTTTAATTTAAATTTTTGGGGTTTTATTTTTTAAAAAAGTAAAAGTGTTTAAATTATTTTTTTAAAAAAATTTAAAGGGAATCATAAATTAATGTTATTTTCTGGGGAATTTTTTGTGTAATTAAAGGAAAGGGGTTATGGGGGTTTTATGTCCATTAATGGGGAGAATTTAATTTTGGGAGGTTCAAAAGGGCAATAATAAATAATTTAAGTTGTATTTTACCCACACAGGGGCGTGAAGGGGTTAGGAAATTTTTTGCCCAAAACCTTTTTTATCCCCATTTTTTTTAACCTTTCCCCTTTTTTGAAAATTAAATTTGGTTAAAGAAATTTAATTTTCCCCTTTGAATTTCGTTATTTGAAGGGGATTTAAACGGGTTTTTTTTTGGAAACGCGGAAATTCCCCCTAACAAATTTTTGGTTGGGGATTGGGTTTTTTGAAAAAAAAAATTTAACAAGGGGTTTTTGTTCCATTTTTGAGGCATTTTTCAAAAGCAATGTTTTTCAATTTCCTTTTAGGAAATTTTAAAATTTCATTTTTTGGGTTTGGGTGTTGTGTTTTTGGGTGCTTTGTTGTGGTTTTAAAGGAAAGGTTTTCAGCCCCCCTGATTTGGGGAAAAAAAAATTAAATTGGGTTTAGGGGGTATACTTGGGGCCCCCCATAAAAATTTTTTCATTACAATTTGGGATTAAAACCCGCCCCCCCTTTTTTATTAAAAATGTGGACCCTTTTTTCCAACTTTTTTGGGGGAAAAAAATTCAAAATGGGGATTTTTTGGGGACTTTTGGTGTAAATTTTCCTTTGGGTGAGGGAAATTTTTTTTTACAGAAAAAATTTGGGGTTTGGGTTGTTTGTTTTTTTCAAAGGCTTTTGGGCTTTTAAGTTAAATTTTGTTTATTTGGGGGGAAATTAGGTTAATATGTTTTTTTCCAAATTTTTCCCCTAAAAAACACTTTTGAAGGTTGGATAACTTTTTTCCCAACAAACCCTAATTAAACAAGTTTAAGGAATGGGGTTTCCTAAAACCCAAAACCTTTTTTTGTTTACCTTTTGGGTTTTAAATTTTTTCCCATTTTTTGGTTTTGGGAAAATGGTTCCTTTTATTTAATTTTACAGGGGAAAACTTCCCCGTTTTAAGGTTTTTTTTTGGTTTGGGAAAAATGGTTTTCAAAAACCTTTTGAAATTTCCCTTTTCCCGAAATAAAGTTATTCAGTTTTAAATAAAAATGCGGTTTTGATAATCCCGTTTTCGGAGGGGGGGTTTTTTGTGGGGCCCCGGGTTTTTTTTGAACATTTTAAATTTCCAAAATTTTTTACAATTTTTTTGGGGGTGTAAGGGGCTGGGAAAAAAAACAAAAAAGTTTTTTTTTATTTTGGTTTTTTAAAAAACCAAGGTTTTGTTGGTTTAAAATTTTTAAAAAATTTTATGTTTTTTTTAAATGTTTAACAGTTTTAAATGTGGGGTTTTTTAGATAATTTTTCCTTTTAAAATACCAAATTTTGGTTTCGAACTGTAGGCAGGGAAAATGATAAATTTTTGTGATTTTTAATTTTTTTGGGATTTAAATTTTTAAAGTTAAAAATGTAGGGTTTAAGGGGAAAAAATTTTTTTTTCATGGGCTTCCGATTAAAATTTTTAGGTTTTTGCCCCTTTTTTAAAAATTGTTTTTAATTTTTAACATACCCGAAAATTGGTAAAAAATAATTCCCACTTACCTTTTTTTAATTACTTAATTTTTAAACTTTTGGCTTTTTAAAAAATTTTAAAAAGGGTATTTTTTCATGAATTTTTTTCCGGGGGGAAAAAGGGTTTTTTACTGTGGAAGGAAAGTTTTAAAGGGGCTTTAATTTTTAAATTTTCCCCTATTATTTTGGGTTTTTGGACATTAAATTTCCGGCCCGTTTTTAACCCCCTCTTTTCCCCTTTGCGATTTGTTGGGCCCCCAGGGAAGGTATTAAAAAAGTGTGGGGGTTAAAAAAAAAAACTAAAAAACGGGTTTTTTCGGGTTAAAATTTTATTTTAAAAACCCCTAAATAAAAACTTGGAAAAAAAATGACAGGAAATATTTTAAAAGTTCCCCGGGGTTAAAATTTTTTTTGGATTTAGTTTGGTTTAAAAATTTTTGGCAAGGGTGTTTTCCCCTTTTGGCCTTAAGGAGTCCTTTTAGGTAATTTCAATTTGGTTTTTGGGAAATTTTTTATTTTTAATAAAATTTTAAAAATTTCATTGGTTTTTAACCAACTTGGGTTTTAAATTTTTTAGAGGTTTTAAGGAATTCGTTTGGCTTTGTTGCATTTTTCTAATTTTGTTAAATCAAAAATTCCCTGTTTAATAAAAAAAAAAGCCTGAATGGGTTTTAATTTGGACTTTTTAAAACCAAAAAATTAGGGTAGGGGGAAAGGTTTTTTTTTAAAAACCGCCTCTTAAAAACCCCCAAAAATTAAAATTTTGGGGGTTTTTTTATCATGGAAACCAAAAATTTTTGGGGGAAATTGGTAAAAATTTGGGGTTTTTTTTATGGGCACTTTAATTTTCCAATTTTTTTCAGGGAAAAAATGTTTTTTGAATTTTTGTTTTGGAATTAAAATTTAGTTTTGTGGTTTTGGGGGGGTCACTGGGCAACTTTTTGGCCCCCTGTGGTTGGGTTTCGGGGAAAATTTAAATTTTTTCAAGGCCCCAAAAAATGTTTGGGGGAAAAATTGATTTTACTTAAAGGGTTTAGCGTTGTTTGGGGTTTTTTGACATGGGCCCATTGGGTTTTTTTTTCCAATACATATTTGGTTGGGTTGGAAAAATTTCCCGCCCCTTTTTTTAAAAAACCGGGGCCAAAACTTTTGTTATAAATTTTTTTTTACGGATATTTTTTTCTAAAATTTTTTTATTTCGTTGAAGGGGGATTTTGGCTTTTTTAGGGTTTTCCCTGGCCCCTTTTTTTGGGGTTTAAACCTCTTATAGAAATTTAAAAGATGTTTTTAAAATTTTTGGGTTTTTGGGGGTTTTTTTTCTTTTGGGAATGTGGGATTAAAAGGGCAGGGTGGAAATGAAGGGTTTTAAAATTAAAAATTTTTTTGGGGGTTTTTTTAAAATTTTCCAAAAAGGAAAATTCAATGGGGGTTTTTTAAAAGGGGGTTCTTAATTTTTTTGGGAAATTTTGGGTACAAGGGTTTTGGAAAAGGGGGATTTTTTTGTCCCAGGAAACCTAAAAAAAAAAAAAAAGTTTTAATTGAGGTTGGAAAAGGATTAGTTTTGGGCGGA
Source organism: Reticulitermes speratus (assembly GCA_021186555.1). Taxonomy (NCBI): domain Eukaryota; kingdom Metazoa; phylum Arthropoda; class Insecta; order Blattodea; family Rhinotermitidae; genus Reticulitermes; species Reticulitermes speratus. Next base: position 32,709 of record JAJKFL010000124.1, on the reverse strand, counting down.
AAAGGAAAGGGGGAAAGAGGTGTTCCCCCAAAAATTTTGGTTCAAAAGGGGGGTGGAAACCTGGGTTAATTTTTTGCAAAGGGGGAAAATGTGGGTTTAAAGTCTTTTTGTTTAAGGAAAATTTTAGAACCTTTTTTTAGAATGTTGTTCAAAAAACGTTATTTCTTCTGGTTTTAGTGAAAATGTTTTGGGGTTTAATTTTAAAAAGG
>JAJKFL010000124.1:0-30000 GCA_021186555.1 Reticulitermes speratus | reverse complement strand
TTTTTTTTTGGGTGGTCCGGTTTTTTTTTGGGGTTTTTCCTTTTTTTGGGGGGGGTTCTTTAAAATTTGTGGGTGTTGGGTTTTTCCTTATCGGGGTTTTTTGGGATTTTGAGGGTTTTTTTTTTTTTTAATTTTTTTTTTTTTTTTTTTTTATTTTTTTATTTTAATTAAATAGTTTTTTTTAATTTTTTTTTTTTTTTCATTTTTGGGGGTTTTTTTGGCTCCGGAAAAGGGCATCTTTCTCCATAGGGGCCCTGTCGGGGAACATGGAGGAGGGGTGCTTTTACCAGGGACTTTGAGAGAAAGGTGAGATCTTATTTTAATAAGGGGACCTTGTTCACTAGGGACTCTGAGAGATGTGGAAATGGGCATCTCTCTCCATATGGGCCCTGTCAGGGGAACGTGGAGGGAGGTGGCTTCTTTACTGGGGACGTTGAGAGATGGTAAAAGAAGGCTCTGGAAACAGAGTGTCTCTCTCTATGGGAGCTCTGCGAGTGGAACCTGGAGGGGGGGCGGGGGGGGGGGTTCCTTTTCTGGGGACTCCATGAGACATGTCAGTGAGGGATTGGAAATGGAGCATCTTTCTCTTTACATAGGCACCTTGAGCGGAACCTGGAGGGAGAGCTTATGTACTGATGACTTCCGAGAGACATACAATAGAAGGCTCTGGAAGCAGAGCATTTCTTTTCATAGGGGCTCCATAAGGATAACCTAATGGTACTTAGCCAGGGAGGGTACAGCCAATAAGTTTATTGGGCCGGAACCTGTACTTGATATGAGCATATTCCTCCTTTATGTATAACTTAAGAGTGTCTGTGGCCTTATGTTTGGCCACCATACTCTAAGATAGCATCTGCATGTGATGGATTTGTGATTAACTCACATGTAGGAGTGGGTAAGAATTTGAGTAATCTTTCCTTTTATGATATGAGTGTGATGTAGCCACACATGGATATTTCTCTTTGGGCTCATATAAGCTGGACCCAGAGGTTATTAGGAAAAATCATCCAAGATGAATCGTGGCCTTTAGTAAGGCTGTGGGACTTGAATAAAATTCTGTCATAGAGAGAAAAGGTTAGAGAATAAGGGGCACAAGGGTCTGTTAATAAAAGGCCTATGAGCATTGGTCTTTGTATTCTATATATTCTTTTTCTTCTTCTACCCCCATGGGCCGGGATAGCGTAGTGAGTTTAGCAACATCCTATGGGCTAGGTAGCCCAGACATTGAATCCCGGGGGTTGCAAGATTTTCTGCACCCATCCAGACTAGTTTTGGGGCTCGCCTTGTCTTTTGTACAAATGATGCTGGGTCTATTTCCCAAGGGTTTTAACGGCCAGGGCGTGACATTGACCACCCACCACCATCTAGTGCGGAGGTTAAAGGAGTATTGATATACCTCTATCCTGCGTCTGGTCCTTCATGGCCTGTTCTGGGTTGAACTTCTGTGTTCTTCCGCCATCTGGTCGATACGCAAATCCTACTTTCATTATTCAGTGTCTGACAACTGACAGTCTGTGGTGTGATAATAAGGTCTCATTATATCTGAATGTGCAGTTCATTTCCATTTACCTCTTAGTCTTTCTATAAAGTATGGTATGTTTGAATTCCACTTATGTTCAGTATGTTTCTTTCAGGACCTGGGCAGTTATTCCACACTATATACATTGTTACAGAACTGTGAAAATACATCACTAGAATTCTTGTAAGCCACTTTGTTACAGAGCATACAGATCCATCATGTGTGCTGAACCAACTATAAGGTTACGAAAGACTGTGCACTCCCTTGGAACAAATGTGCCAATAATTAAACTACGGAGGGCTGAAGAGAGATTTCCTTTTCTGAGAGAAAGGCTGGTAAGTGCTGTATGTAAGCACAGAAGAGACAATTATTGCCTTGTTTGCTGGATTTAAATAGCCAGTGGAACTGATTTTAATTTTCCATCGTCTCAGTTTATAAGGATGGTCATATGTATCGTAAGGGATTATTGTACCATATTTATCCAAATGCAACCTGACCACTCAAATAAAACATATTTTCCCAGAGAAAATGATTTACTGAAATACAAGATGACCCTTCTGTATTTCATAATTGGCTCAGAATGTAGGTGTTCATTTTTCAAAGTCCAATGTCATGATGCTGACAAGCAACAAGCTTCTCCTCTAAGTCTGCTGGCAATTCTGGCATAGCGGAGTTTGTTTATGAAGGGAACCCCATTCCTGTTTTTCATACATACACACCAATCTGTGCTGGCCTTGATCTGATGCTGTGTGATGTGAGATTTGGCAAGTTCTTGTGCTTCATATTTTATTGCTGCACAAGTACTTGGCACTCCAGGTTGTCTCTTTAAGCACACAGACTCAGCAATTTCCTGTTCTGCCTCTTGTTACTGTCCATGCCTGGGGCAACCAAGAGATCTTTGAGTGGAGTTTGCGTTTATCAGCTTTTGCTTCTGTTGCCTCCACCTTTGTACATTTGCTTTCACAACACTGAACTATCTTGCTGCATTGAAGTTACAGGGGGTTTTGGTGTATTCAGTCACCATTTGTTTAAATTTGATGTTATACATTCTACTTACACAATTTGGAACACATTCACAGTTGTAGCCCTCATCTCAGTGTGGCCTGACACTTTACTGGAATACAAACGACTTACAAAGCTCATGGATCAGAACTAATTTCCTGACAGCATGCCCTGTTCTCTCTTTCATCTATCCATGACAATTTGGCAATGCAAGTCGTTTCCCTGGGTGTAGTTTGGTTCAGAACCTTGTACTTGAATTTCAGATGGCACCACATATTAAAGCCCAAAATTTAGGAAAACCCTGCATTTTTCATTCCCATGAATATGGTATTTTTTGTTTTGTACCTTTAGAATGGCTAATTGAAGGAAGATGATATGAGCAGGCTATGTAATGTACATATGATTTGTGAAAATACATACAGAGTTGCTATGAATAGATACAAGTATAATTTTAAGTTGGATTTTAAGGAAATAAGATGGGCGGTGTAGACAGGATGTTTGGCTTGTGATAGGAATGAGTGGAGGGTTCCTCTGCTCATGGCAGGCACCCTTCAGGTTCTGTAGAAAGCAGGGAATTCTTGACCAGTGGAGCAACTGTTAGCTTCTGAAGAAGAAGAGGAGTGTTGCTTGGAGTTTGTCTGTTAGTAATGATTTTGAAAGTAGTTGTGCAGTAAATATGTAAACAGCTGCTATCTTGAGTTTGATAAAATGCAAAATTGTTATAATAAAGTCTCATATTGTATGTAATTAGTAAGCACAGCCATGATATTAGGTGTACGGTGTTTTTACAGAACTGTATGGCTGTACTGAAATGTGAAACTCCTTCATCTGATGGTACAAATCGGGCTGTTGGTATAAAAGTTGAAGGGGCCACAGATGTAGAAAAGGAAGGGGGTACAGAGCGATCATCATTTGCACGTATAATGACTGAACCTGCGGTAAGTTGTATGTCTTTGTGTATTCAGTGTTATGGACATTGCACAGATATCCATGAATGCATGAAAAATGTGGACTTTGGTGACTTGGTTGTTAACAGTTGCTATGAAAATGTCTCAAGAATATTGTGTTTTGTGGTATGTAGCTTATACAATGCTTGTCCAAGTTGTTGTTAGTCTGTTTTCAGATTAATTTAATCAAATACTAAGAAAATCTAAAAAGGAACCACATTTATGAAGAAATAACAGCAGACTAAGTTAAGGCATTGCCTGCTACCTACCATTCTGTTCAGAATAATTTGTGTTCGTGTGTTTTGCATGGTTTGAAATTTGGTAAGTCCCCTGAGTGGAAGAACATGTGTTGAGGGTATTTGAAAACAGGGTGCTGAGGGGAATATTTGGACATAAGAGAGTAGCACTTATCAGGAGACTAATTTTCATTACCTGCTTTTGCAGTTTAAAGATTTCAGTATGTTCAGTATCACCAGAAATTTAAATCGTATCTGAGATGAGCTTTAAAGTAAGCACAATAGACACTTCTTATTGTATGAGGGCTCATTACATCCTCTAAGAATTTCCTATTGTAGCGAACCGTGGTCAGTTTTTAGTTTAGTCACTGAATATGAACATCCCCTTTTGTGTCTTCAGAAGTGTGTATGCCTAGAAATTTGGGTTCAGATTGATAGGCAGTTACCATGCTATAAAATAGTGGTGCTGTTTTAACATATTTCTGTTTGATCTCGTATGCAGTGACATTGCTGCTGTTCTGTATTTCTCATAAGAATGTTTGTATTAAACCATGACTTCATCTCCTCCACAGTGTTATTAATTTTATATTTGACGATATCTTTGTTATTTCAGTACGCGACATGTTCAAAAATAAAACTATCTTCACCTTTCAGCACTCCATATTCATTTTTGTGAAAGAAGAAGCAGAATTATTGTGTACACAATTGCTTCTGTCACTCTAGTTTATTGCGACTGAGTCTTTTCAGTACAATAGGTATAAATTAAGTGTGAAGTTTGTTATACCTCCTGTGCCATAAGAAACTAGCTTAGCCAGTAAGATTCCATGATCTATAAAATCATATGCTTTCATCAGATAAAAAAAGAAACATGGAAATTGAATTTTTGCTCCTGTCAGTGGAGCCCTGTATACTTCCAAGAAAAGAATGTATTGCTGTCGCTGTTGATCTGTGTTGTCTGAAACATTTCAGGGCCTCTGTATGATCTTATCTTTTAATACAAAATGTTTTATCCTATTGTACATTACTTCTTTGAACACTTATTGAAAAAAGAAAAGCAGTTAAAAGAGATTAGTGTATAGTTCTGTATGTTATATTAATGTCCCTCTGTATTAAGTGGTTTAACTTGAGCTGTTTTTAAGCTGTTGGTGGAAAAATACTTGATCAAAATGATACATTATGAGCTAAAGACTTCTTAAGTATATTTATGTGCTACTTGATTACACAGTATGGTATTTCATCAAAGCCCGCAGAAAATTTGCCCGTGAGATTTCTTGTCACTTTTTCCACTTAATTTTTAGTTGCTGTAATAATTAGCAGGGTCTGATTCCAGCTATCTATTTTTGCTGTGGGAAATGACAAAGTTTCTGTTTTAGTTTTGTTTTAAAATGTAGTCAGAGATCTCAGCTATGGTTTCAGTACTGCGATGGTTTTACAGAACCATGTGGATTCACTGAGAAGTGGCCCTGTTTCATGCAATGAGACATGCCTCTGGTCATCTGATGATGGAAATGAGATTGTAGGTATAAAGGTTGAAGGGGCAACTGGTATAAAGCAAGAAGAGCTTCCAGAGCTAATACTAGTTCGAACAAGAAAGACGGAACCTGAGGTAAGTTTTATGGCTGTGTGTTGAGGATTATAAAGGTAGGTAGGTTATACAGCATCACATGTGGGAAGCCTACTGATAGACTGCCACATTGCGTGGTATTTTACGGGGTGGGAAATAGGGGCCATCGTGGCTGTTCAGGGTTAAGCACTGTGGCTAGTTGCTGGATGAGGACCCTTTGCAGGTTTAGCAACATGAAATCGGGACTTCAGTGGGAGTGAAATAGTCAAGCTGACCTTGCTAACACATATGAGGATGAGGTATCTTGAACTTTTACATAATTTCCAAATCATGTAACAAATTCTGTGACATGCATTCATCTCCATGCTGAGCTATTTCTAGAATAACATCACAGATTTCCATCTGTCAAGCTCCAAAAGTGCATGCAGACTTTATGATGTGTGCCCAGAGATAAAAGGCGTAAACATTCAGATGTGGGTAGGTGACAGCTGCAGCTATGTCATATTATTACTAAAATGAGAAAGTCTGTAGAAGTAGCTGTGAGTGTTCTGTGGTTTGAGCTGGCGCATTGTGCCGAAGATACATGTAAATCTTTCATTCGCTTAATTCTTCAAAGAAAAGTTCCAAAATACATTTTACGTACCGCTCTGAAATTGCTGCATTTGAAAGGCGTATGGGGCCTGTTATTTTGACAGCACACTTTACACCACATTGCCAGTCATAAAGTGTGATTTGGTAAAGAACACTGCATTTTGAATGCAGTAATTAATAATGTCATTCATACCTGCTTTGAGACTTACTGTTGTTAAGATGTATGTTAATGTGTATCTTTTATCTTCTTAACAGAGTACAGTGAATGAACAGACTTCTGCACATAGTGGAGAGCGGCCATTTTGCTGTGATGTGTGTAACAAGGCATTTGGTCAGAAGAGTGATCTGATGAGACATAAACGAATACATAGTGGAGAGCGGCCATTTTGCTGTGATGTATGTAACAAGGCATTTGGTCAAAAGGGTAATCTGATGAGACATAAGCGGATACATAGTGGAAAGCGGCAATTTTGCTGTGATATATGTAACAAAGCATTTGGCCGAAAGTATGATCTTGTACTGCATCAACGGATACATAGTGGAGAACGGCCCTTTTACTGTAATGTGTGTGTGCCATCTGATTTTTTCATTTCATAACTCCGCAGATCAATATCACTCCCTGACAGCTGAGCCATGCTTGGCTCATGAATATTACGTAACCATACGTAATACGTAAGTTGTGCCGGTACAAAGGTTCGGCACTCCACGGAGATTCGGCAAACTGTACCTTACACCCCGTATAATCGTAGTTGGACTGTCCCTTTAGCTCCTTTCCTCCCCTACCCTTTCACCTTTTGGGATACGACCAGAGTTTACCTGGTTAGTGGTCGGTAGTTGCTTTACCACTCTGCATCCGGGCTCGGAGCTACGAGCAACTAATTCTGGTCTCGGCCTTTACATCAAAATTCTGTTTCGGCAAGGATGGCAGCAGTCCTTGGTGTTGCTACGTCTAGAGGAGTTTTGTAAAGACAGGCATCACCAAGCCTTGAGATGGTAAAGCTTCTCTGGAACCAGTCGTCTGTTTTGGTTACACTATTTCTTAATTTGTGTTGCACTCTGCAAAGACTGTAAGTACGCATCTGAAGTATTTTATTTGTTATTTATTTTATTTGTTATAATAAATCCTTATTGTTGATTTGGTGCATTGATAATATATGTGGGGTGATCCACCCCCAAACAAAACGATCCACGGTAATAAAACCTCTGAAAGCACGTCTTTCCAGACGTCGTAATAATTCGTCGGTGGGTCACAAGTGGTAGCAGTTTAGCGTGGTTTTGTTTAGGTTTATCATGCACGTTAGTCAGAGTTAGCAGATTGCATAACTTTGTTTAAGTATTGTTATGCACGGAGCAAAGTAGTAGCATTTTATATGAGTTTGTTTGACTGTTGTCGGGAAGGATTTCTAACGGAGTAGGCTCATTATTATGTAGCTGGCTGCTGTAAACAGACTACTTGGATACCCACTTCCAACTTGGGAGCATTGCGAACACAACAAGCGAACCAGAGACGGTGGCCGTCGTCACCCACTAGTAGGGTAAAGTGGGGAGGGGCTGTTAACAGCACAAACAACACTCCTCCAACGCACTCAGTCACTACAACAATTCACAATGCATCCATCTCTTTATTACAGGTTAATGAAACGTGAAACAGTACTTACAGAACCCACGTAGACAGTCATATATAAACACAATAACCAAAATCACTTCGATAACAAATAAAAGAGAGGCTCCACACAGCTCAATGGACACTTGGTAGTGCTCAGGTAGATAAAAACCCTCACTCACGCTGCAGCACTACCAAGGACTACAGAATCCAATAATCTATCTTGCCAAAACGTAAATTTAGAACCAAGAGCCGAAACAGACTTTTGATGTAACTATCTCGTAGTCAGGAAGTTGAGTGAGCCTAGTAAAAAGCACACGTAAAAAGGTAAACAGTTGGGACAAACCATAATAGCCACAGGGGAGGAAAGGACAGGTACCACTCAATGAAGACAAGGGGGTGGCAGTTATCGTCCGGCGGAACTATTTCGTGCTCAAATCACGTTACACGGCACAGACCACCTCCCCCAAACTCGTCCACTCGGGGGGGGGGGGGGGGGGGGTGTGAAACTTCACCATCCACTACCTCACACTTTCGCCGCTATATCGTAATTACTTAATGATGGACTCCTGATGGCCAAAGGTTGACAGCGCATACAGAGTGCAGTCCTGATGAATGATGTATGACTGCCATACAGAATGCAGGCCCCCGGATCACAATTGCACAAGTCACTGCGTCTATGTTTTCCGGTTATTACGCACTGCATCTCCGTGAAGATGATAATTCGTTGATCCCAGGGTCTACGCTTCTGATTCCTCTATGACGTCGTATTCCAGAAAGAATACTATCAGCGGGGCCCATAATGGTGTCCCTGGTCCACATGTTGACTCCAGCCCCCGACGAAAGCATCAATCAGCGTATCTCCAGACACATCTGCCCGCCGCTTCACCGCCATAGGAAGGTATAAGGAAGGAATACTGAAACTCAATACCGTAAAATAAATCCGCAAGCAAACATAAGTCCTCAAAACCATAAAATCCGTGTGGAGCTTCTCGCACATAATGTCCTTGAAACTGTGACACAGTTACAACATTAAATCCACACCTCTTGATATCACCTTGATACCTTACCTTACAAATAGCCTACCCGACGAGGTCACAAATTACCCCGCTAACATTACATGATAGACGCCAAACCAAAAGTCACTATGGTATACCAATAACAATGATACATTACCCTACAAATAGCATATAGGATGGGGTCACAAATTACCCCGCTAACATTACATGACAGGCGCCAAACCAAAAGTCACTATATGATACCAATAACAATGATACCTTACCCTACGAATGGAATATCGGACGGGGTCCCAAATTACCCCGTTAAGCATTACATGGCAGTCCTCAACCCTACCAAAAAAAATCAATGTGGAGCCTCCTTTACTTACTTAATATAAGCCCCTTTCACCTGGGAGAGATGAGCTCTTGACACATACTTTTCGGATTCCGGATCTCCTAATTCGACCGTAACAGGTGTAAGAAAACTCTGAATTTTAAATGGGCCACGCCAACGAGGTGAGAGTTTAGCAGTTATCTGCGCCCCCGCCCGACTTACAGGATGAGTACGAAGCCAGACTAGATCTCCCACTCTAAAAGGACAGGGCTTACGTTCACGATTATATTTAACCTCCATACGTTGCCTACTGTGACGCAACTTCCGACGCACCCCATCCCAACGTCGACGAATATCTCGCGGCGAACTCTTGTCAGGAAGAAGTTCCTGAATCTCCCACCGATTGGATAATGGAGTATTTCCCCTAAAAGGAAAAATGACTTCAAACGGTGTCCTCCCCGTTGATTCGTGCACTGCCATATTAAAGGCGACCTGTAACCATTGCAAATTTTCATCCCACTTAGTCTGGGAAGTGGCATGGTAGGCGGTGAGAGCGGCCCGAAGATTGCGATTAAATCTCTCCGCATGAGAAGGATTAGGATAGTAAGGTGTGTGAGTCCCAACTGACTAGTCAACACGTCCGGATACCGTGAAACAATTTCCTGCATTCTCGCGTCTTGGTCATCAGCCAACTTCCCTAGCTGACACCTTAACGGGGCTTGATCAAGTGCCCTACAAACATGTAAACAAGTCCCTGATCTACGAATAGTAGAGAAGGGAAAACTCTTCTCTGCAGCAAATCGAAAACGCATTCTGCCCTCACTCAGATCTAAAACCATTTTAGTTTTCCCCATAAAATCAGCTCCCAAAATGAGGGGTGAAACCATATTGTTGCATACCAACAAGGGGAACTTCCATGAAAACATGGAAATTTTCAAAGGCATCTTAACCCAGCCTAATACTTGTAATGCTTCTCCCGAAACACCCCGGAAGCTGACGTCAGTCGGTTGTAACCGCAACTTAGGATCCATCTGTTGTATTCGGTAAAAGTAATCAGCAGAAATAAAAGACCTTACTGAACCCGTATCTAACAGAGCCGATAATATCACGCTTCCCACTAACACTTTGACCATAGGTATTACCGTCTCCGTCATGCCGCTTATACGAGCAACATTCCCCTTATGTCAATCCCGCGTATTATTAGGTCTCGAACTACTCTCGGTCGAACGGGCCAACCCTATTCTGCAATTCCTCTTCACATGCCCAATCCGACCTGGGGGGCCTGAAACACAAAGCGAGATCTCTGTTCCGGATGTAGTCCTTCAACAACACTTTCCACAATGTCCCTTTCCGAGACTGGCAGTAATAATACTGCTGCAGCCTCCTTAATCTGATTAACATACTGGGCAAACTTCTCATTTTCCCCTTGTACCCGAGAAAACCTTTCCTGCCTTAATTGTTGATAAATCCTTCTCGGAATGAAATACTCCAAAACCAATTCATGAAAACGCTCAAATTTCATATTTTGAGCTCTTGCACTAAGCAGACGTTCCGCTAGGGGCTCCCGACAAAACGGATAGAGCACTTCGAACAGTTGCGAATCCAATATTTGCCCTAACCGACGTATTTTCAACACAATGGTTAAAAAGTCTAACAACTTCTCAAACTCCAGACCACTCACCACGGGTAACGACTTCAATAGTGGTTCCAACGGATGTGGCAACCTTTGGAACAATCATCCAGTGACCCGTGAAACTGCCCCATCACCTTGCTCCACAAACGTCTCCTGACCCCCCACCGTGTTTAACTCAGGAATATTCCCCGGAGCAACAGATCCCCTGGTACAATCCCTTGCCCCTGAATATTCTGCTCCGACGGGGTAACCGGCGGCCCTGCAGCGGGCCCCATCTGACCCACTTCTGTGAGAAGCTGATCTACTCTTTTCCTAAGATCTCTCACTACCTCTAACTCTGCACTAGAAATGGCCTGTTCCTTGTCGATAATAAGACGCAAACGATTTTCCAGGTGCAAACCCCGTGTCCTTAGCCGGGCAGCTATGCTACCCTGACCTGGGCCAGTATTGCGTAATCAACCCTCCAATTCAGCAACCTTAGGTCCTATAAAATCTAACTGCTCGCTCACATCTAACCCGGCCACTATCTCTGGGACAACATGAACCTCCTCTGACCACACCGACCGCATCAATTTGCGTAATAAGTGGACATCACCTTCTACGTTAATTCCCCGAATGGCTAACTCATAGAGTAGCTCATCCCTCAACCGGTAATTGGGATTCATATTAAAAATGAAACCCTAGACAATTTACGCAAATAAAATCAATTTCCCTATTCAACCAAAGACCACTAGGTTGAATAACCACGCTCTGCTACCATTTTGTGCCATCTGATTTTTTTGATTTCATAACTCCGCAGATCACTATCACTCCCTGACAGCACAAACAACACTCCTCCAACGCACTCAGTCACTACAACAATTCACAATGCATCCATCTCTTTATTACAGGTTAATGAAACGTGAAACAGTACTTACAGAACCCACGTAGACAGTCATATATAAACACAATAACCAAAATCACTTCGATAACAAATAAAAGAGAGGCTCCACACAGCTCAATGGACACTTGGTAGTGCTCAGGTAGATAAAAACCCTCACTCACGCTGCAGCACTACCAAGGACTACAGAATCCAATAATCTATCTTGCCAAAACGAAAATTTAGAACCAAGAGCCGAAACAGACTTTTGATGTAACTATCTCGTAGTCAGGAAGTTGAGTGAGCCTAGTAAAAAGCACACGTAAAAAGGTAAACAGTTGGGACAAACCATAATAGCCACAGGGGAGGAAAGGACAGGTACCACTCAATGAAGACAAGGGGGTGGCAGTTATCGTCCGGCGGAACTATTTCGTGCTCAAATCACGTAACACGGCACATGTGTAACAAGTCATTTGGTCAACAGAGTCATCTGGTGACACACCAACGAATACATAGTGGAGAGAGGCCATTTTCATGTGATGTATGTAACAACTCATTTGGTCAACAGAGTCATCTGGTGACACATAAACGAATACATAGTGGAGAGAGGCCATTTTCATGTGATGTATGTAACAAGTCATTTTGTAGAAAGTGTGATCTTGTAGTACATCAGCGGATTCATAGTGGAGAACGGCCATTTTCATGTGATGTATGCAACAAGTCATTTTGTCAAAAGTGTGATCTTGTAGTACATCAGCGGATTCATAGTGGAGAACGGCCATTTTCATGTGATGTATGTAACAAGGCATTTCGTCAAAAGCGTGATCTTGTAGTACATCAACGGATTCATAGTGGAGAACGGCCATTTTCGTGTTATGTATGTAACAAATCATTTGTTCAAAAGTTTGGTCTTATAAGACATCTACAGTTACACAGTCGAGAACAGCCATTGTCCTGTAATATTAAGATGTGATACAGTATCAGCATAGTATGAAGCCATCAGCACATAAAATTTGCATACTATACGTATATCTGTGTTATATATCGCAATCCTTTGCACTGTCTTCACACAAAATGCTGAACAGCCTGTGTCCGGTCACATGTAGCATATTTACCTGCTGTCAGGCTCTGATGTATGCCAGAATATGTTCTAGGATTGCTGTAATATGATATGTGTATATATAGCATGACGTATTGCAAGGCCTATATACTGAAGAACCGTGTCTCCCGAAGTGCTGCCTCTTCATGTCACCCTTCCATTTTTTGAGCAAGGCTCTTGTAGTCAAACCTCAAACATTCCATTTGGTTTGTAAGAAATGTCACGTCCTGTGTTGATGACAAAGCTGACAGAGGTTGTGTGTATTTTTGTTATAAATCGTCAGATTTACAACAAAATTGGTACCTCACCCTAGTGTAAAGAGAATGATTTGGAAATCTTAAATTACCTAATGAATACTACAGAAAAATACATATCCCATTATCACACTTGATGCTAAGAAACCTACAAAATGTCATCTTCACAAGAACTTAACTTCTTATGTACTGGAAAGCATGATATCCGAAGAACAGGATTCTTCTTGGACAGCATGACCCTACCACAAAACGTAATAAATGAATATGGGTAATTACCTATGTTATACTTGATGGGAAATATACAGTAATTCATTGCTGATAATATGCAGTATTAGAATTTAAATGTGATCAACATGCACCATGACAATTGACACAGCAGGTTTGTCTGAAATGTTAGTACATTACCAGACTGTATATGCCACAGACCAGAAGACAGCACCTTCATGTGCACTGAATTTTAGGTCGTATGTTTGTGAGGAAAAGATTTATGATTGCTCTGTACTTTGTGACAAAAGGAAGGCTCCATGTACACATGCATTTTGTGTGTGTTGTTACTCCATTAAGACAAACTGATAAGTAAATATTTGTTTAACTTTATATGGAATTTGTAACACTGAATTATGCCTTGACAACTTCTGACTGGAGAAGATGAAACACAGGCATGTTACGAGAACATTATGTTGAACATTGTCCTCTGTCTACCCCAGTCAATGGACAGTGTCCAAAATTTTACACAAATTTTACAAAAATCCAAGTCACCTCAAAATGCTAGGTGCTAGAACGGTGACATGAAGGAACTATCATATTCAGGACCCACAAACATTAGGCGCCACCACACAACATTTAGTCTCCCAGGCCACCTGGTGCCCAGAATTGGTGCACCCTTGCTTACAATGACCAAACTGCCATCACACATCTTTATAGGATGATGGTAATGGTGCTGTGTAACTGTCAGATGACACGGTGACAAAGATCAGTGTAAGGTGCTTACGTTTTGTGTGAAAAGAGATATTGTAAATACAAAGTTGTTACAGTACTTTGTGGAAAAAGTGGAGTCTGCATGAAATTATTCATTTTTAACAAATATGCGTGTTTATCCATTTATTTATTTGTTTATTTAACACTTTAAAGGATCATAGTGCTCTGATCTTCAAGGTAAATCAGTGCAAGAAGAGTTCTCTTATACAATCCTCTGACATGTCAGAAATCATTTACCAACCAACACAGTGTTAACATCACAGAAAACTTGGATCTTTAACAATACTAGTGTGGTAACTTCTAACGTAAAGAAAATTTGTTTAAATGAAATGTGATTGCTTAGTGGGGGGTGAGCACCAGCTATTCCCAAGGTAGAAGCTGTGCCTGGCTTGAAATTTTTAACATTCTACTTTCCAAAGCACTGAAAACATATGTTGTGGTCCAGTTGATAACACTATGATGTATATTCAGGAGGTTCCTGGGTCAAATTTTGGCACAAAGAGAAGTTACTCACACTAACAGTTTTTGTGGTCCTCCTCAGTCCATGCACACAAACATTGGGATGGTGCCCCACATTAGGCTACTTGCCACCAATAGCAAAGCAAATTGTTGGTTACATTTGTAGTAATGCACATAGTGGGCTTGAGGTTTATCGTCTTAGAATTAGATGAATTTAGTGAGCTTTTGTTATACTGTATGAGTGGGCGGCAAGGTGAAAGTGGTAGAAGAACTTGTGGCTTCGATTTTCAAGAGTCTAGTAGCCATGGTCTTATTTTGTCATGTGGATTCTTTATTTTTGGTTTGTGCCAATAAGATGGGCTTAAAAGTAGGTACAGTGAATTTAGTTTATAATGAGTAACTGCCCACATTATCCGTTAAGTACTGCCTATGATGAAAAGTACATCGAGAAATCTATAAATAACAGAATTCATTGGATTACATGTTGATAACCACTTCATTTGGAAGAATTGTATTGGTCAAATGCTTCCTAAATTACGTGCAGCACGTTATGTAGTTCTACAACAGCAAAGCTAACACTGTCAGAAAAATTTGTTTTGCCCCTTTCCACTGTGATGAAGTACTGAATAATTGTGGGGGTTAATATATCTTACAGTGAGAAAACGTTTATGTACAAAAGAAAACTATGAGAATTAAGGTTTGTATGAAACCTAGAAATTCATGTAGAGTTTAAGAGATCAAAAATCTTACCTCTTCCATGTGAGTTTGTATACTAATTAATTAACTTCTTCGCAATAAGACAAATTAAAAAAAAGCTGTGCATAATAGTATTAATACCAGCAATAGACACCATCTTCATATGCCATGTGGGCTCACAAGCCTAAAGTCTCAGTTTGAAGCACCATTAATAAGGCACTTTAACAAACTACACACTCCTTTCATTCTGTTTATCAAACTGTAATGTTTAAAAATTACTCCAAATCATATCAATTGTCTGTAATGAATTCCATGTAACATTAAATTATATATACCAACTAACTGCACAAATATTTATGAATATTTGTGCAGTTAGTTGGTATTTACATTGCATGGAACATGTATAACTGTAAGTTTGGTGTTGTAGATTTTTGAATGTATAGGAAATACTTATAATATTTTTGTGCTTTCTTTCTTGTTGTATGATTTATTTTACATCTTATTCTCACTTCTGCTAGATTTTGGATCCATGGAACATACAATGCATGTTTCTGTCTTCACAGCATTTCGTACAACCCCCCACCAACTCCTCTCTTTGTATTCCTCCAGATGCAGTCAACAGTCCCTCTGAAACGAGAATTCACGTTCAACGTGCCAACGTCCTGTACAAGTTAACACCTTAAAGCATTTGTGTGCTCAGTATCAAACTAACCTGCCACTCTCAAAAGCAGTTCAATTGAAGTTCTCATTCAAATTTAATGTCCCTACTATGTTAGGTTGTATTATTTTGAGAACATAATGTAATTACAGGTTTTTTTTTCGCCCCAGTTCACGTTAGGTTAGGTTTGGTCATACTAATGACCTCAATGAAAAAAAATATGGAGGAAGTAATGTAACCACATCATTTGGTCTCCACTTGTATTCTAGCTTTGTATCATTCATATGAGATGATAGGTGATTCACAGATATTCCTAAGGACCAGGATAATAACAGCAGACAGAATCTGCCCCAAAACTATTTGCTAATTTTCGCATAGATAGCATGATAAAATTCTACAACGTATCTAGACACTGGCATATACGAATTATTCATATTCACAACTTTTCTCAGAATAGTAGGAAGGACCGAAAGCGACTTCAATGTCACTCCTACCTTTTTATACGCGTTACCGTTGGGTTGTAACGTCATCTTTGTTATCCAGATTTGGGCTGAAGGAATTTGACTGCAGGGCATGTTAATTATGGCTGCTCTCTATCAGGCAGAATAGGCAATAGTCGCGTTGTAGTAACAACACGACTGTAATTAACTCTTAATAAATTGTAATTAGGATTATTATTCGTGTTATTTTACGCCATAAAAGAGGACAAGACGCGTATACAAGTCAGAAACATTCCTGTATTTGTCGGGCATCTGGTAGCTCAGTGAGTAGCGTTCTGGTCTGCTACGTCTGCGGCCCGTGTTCGATACCAGGTGAGTGCGGAGTTCAGTGCCTTGGGACCTTGGATGTGTTGGTTCTTGGCAGTTGCAGTTTCGAGGGATTTGTAGAAGGCAGTAGCGGAGCGAGGACAAGAAATGAACACGGGGTGCCTGAAAGGAGCCCGAAAGGTGAAGAGTGGTGTAGGAGGCCAAACGCGAAAAGTGAGTGAGGATGTCCCTTTTTTAAAGTAAATAGAATTGTTGATAATTTTGAATCCTCCCAGACTGTTAGATTCTAAATCCTTTGCACGTATCTGCAAAATTAGTAAATATTTAAGTGCTAGTTATGAAGAGAGGAATTAATTAAACATAAACATACTTGTCAGCTGTTGACAGCTGCGCCGTCTCCAAATCACCCTTTATCTTCTGTACATGGGGATCCTCCCTCTGATACCTAGCGAGGTTCTTTAATTTCTCCTTCACAGTAGGATCCAAATTTAAATCTATGGCAGCTCTCATAATCTCCTTAGGCCTGGTAGCAGCCTTTATTTGTTGTTGGGTCAGTCCTACACGGTTACGACTCAAAATGTCCGCCAGCATGTTACTAGATCCACTGATGTAGACTACGTCCAGGTCGTATTCCTGCAGTTGCATCACCCAGCGGGAAATTTTGTCACGTTAAAACACCTCTTAAGGAAAGAAAGTGATTTGTTATCAGCAAACACCTTGATTTGGCGCCCGTACACACGAAGCCTGAATTTCTGTAAGGCGTATACAATTGCAAGTAGTTCTTGCTCGCACGTTGAATACCTTTTTTTCGGTATGGGACAGCACGCGTGAAGCGGTGGACACTATCTGTGTCGCCCCACTGTCGTCAACTTGCAACAATATAGCACTATAGCGATTTTACTGGCGTCTGTATATATGCAAAAGGGGAGTTTTCGTCAGGTGGACCAGGCTAATGCTGTTCGCGAATTTCTCGCGCAGCGTTAAAAAGCCTCCTGCAGTTCAGCTGTCCAGCGCCATTTTTCCCCTTTTTCATCAGCGACAGTAACGGAGCAACATACTGCCAACAGTTCACCATAAACTGTGATGAAAGTCACAAGTCCCTAAAAACTGGCGCAATTGTCTTTGGTTTCTAGGCATGGGGTAGTTCAAAATTGCAGCCGTCCGCTGCGGGTCAGCCGAAACGCCGGTTTGGCTTATTTCATGGCCCAGAAAGGAAATCTTTGTCTGACAGAACTTGCATTTACTAGCGTTGATGGTAAAGCCTGCTCTATTGAGCCTTTTCAGAATAGTATCTAAATGTCGTATATGTTCTTGGAAGTTCCTCGTGAAAACCACCAGGTCATCAACATACGAAACCGTGTACCCACAAGTATCTTCCTCCATTACCATCTTCAGTGCTCTCATACGGGCGGACAGCGAATTTCTAAACACGTATGTGTTGCGTGTATATTGATACAATATGAATCTAGTAGGAAGGCGGTGTAACGGCGAGATTGCTTTACAGGGGGATTTGTAAGAAGGCGGAGGTCAAGTACAAGTTAGTCACGTGCCTAGGTGCGTGTACAGTGATACAATATGAATGGAGTAGGAAGGCAGTGTAACGGCGAGATTGCTTTACAGGGGGATTTGTAAGAAGGCGGAGGTCAAGTCCAAGTTAGTCACGTGCCTAGCCCCATCAAAACGTTGCAGCAGCTCCGATAAGGGCTGGGTTCGATCTCGGTCCGGTACGGAGATACTATTAATCTTTCTGGCGTCAATACAGATTGGAGGCCTTTGTCCTTCCTTCAGCACGACAGTCACAGTTTTCACGTAGGCAGAAGTAGAAAGTTCTACGATATCGTCCTGTAAGTTGTCTGATTTGTTATATTGGGCGTAATGAAAAGGGGATTGGCCGGGAATGACCGACGACTGGAGCTGAGCTATTTACTTCGAATTTATATTCAGAAACTTTACAATTTCCTCGCTTGGTTGTCAATTTATCTACGTACTTTACCAATAGCTGGACTAGTTGCTGTTTCTCAGTAGATGTCAAATTTTCATTTTCCTCTATCAGCGAAGCCACTCCTTCCGCGGTCATGTGGCGCGGGTCTGGTGGCACAGACTTAAGGCTGTCTACCGGTCTGACGACACAGGCTTAAGGCTGTCTACCGGTCTGACGACACAGGCTTAAGGCTGTCTACCGGTCTGGTGGCACAGACTTAAGGCTGTCTACCGGTCTGACGACACAGACTTAAGGCTGTCTACCGGTCTGGTGGCACAGACTTAAGGCTGTCTACCGGTCTGACGACACAGACTTAAGGCTGTCTACCGGTCTGGTGGCACAGACTTAAGGCTGTCTACCGGTCGGGACGACACAGGCTTAAGGCTGTCTACCGGTCTGGTGGCACAGACTTAAGGCTGTCTACCGGTCTGACGACACAGACTTAAGGCTGTCTACCGGTCTGACGACACAGGCTTAAGGCTGTCTACCGGTCTGGTGGCACAGACTTAAGGCTGTCTACCGGTCTGGTGGCACAGACTTAAGGCTGTCTACCGGTCTGACGACACAGACTTAAGGCTGTCTACCGGTCTGGTGGCACAGACTTAAGGCTGTCTACCGGTCTGACGACACAGACTTAAGGCTGTCTACCGGTCTGGTGGCACAGACTTAAGGCTGTCTACCGGTCTGACGACACAGGCTTAAGGCTGTCTACCGGTCTGGTGGCACAGACTTAAGGCTGTCTACCGGTCTGACGACACAGACTTAAGGCTGTCTACCGGTCTGACGACACAGGCTTAAGGCTGTCTACCGGTCTGGTGGCACAGACTTAAGGCTGTCTACCGGTCTGACGACACAGACTTAAGGCTGTCTACCGGTCTGGTGGCACAGACTTAAGGCTGTCTACCGGTCTGACGACACAGACTTAAGGCTGTCTACCGGTCTGGTGGCACAGACTTAAGGCTGTCTACCGGTCTGACGACACAGGCTTAAGGCTGTCTACCGGTCTGGTGGCACAGACTTAAGGCTGTCTACCGGTCTGACGACACAGACTTAAGGCTGTCTACCGGTCTGACGACACAGGCTTAAGGCTGTCTACCGGTCTGGTGGCACAGACTTAAGGCTGTCTACCGGTCTGGTGGCACAGACTTAAGGCTGTCTACCGGTCTGACGACACAGACTTAAGGCTGTCTACCGGTCTGGTGGCACAGACTTAAGGCTGTCTACCGGTCTGACGACACAGACTTAAGGCTGTCTACCGGTCTGGTGGCACAGACTTAAGGCTGTCTACCGGTCTGACGACACAGGCTTAAGGCTGTCTACCGGTCTGGTGGCACAGACTTAAGGCTGTCTACCGGTCTGACGACACAGACTTAAGGCTGTCTACCGGTCTGACGACACAGGCTTAAGGCTGTCTACCGGTCTGGTGGCACAGACTTAAGGCTGTCTACCGGTCTGACGACACAGGCTTAAGGCTGTCTACCGGTCTGACGACACAGGCTTAAGGCTGTCTACCGGTCTGACGACACAGGCACCCCAGGGCCATAGTGCGACCGAAACGATTATTTCAATGAAAAATTCCAGTGACACCATCGGGAATAGTTTTCTTTTATTCAGTTGTTACAATATATATATATATGTATATCATCAGCCGGCCAGAACCTGGATCTGTCGACTTCCTTATCAAACCCCCAACTGTCGCCAGTCGCAGTGTCTTTCTTTTATCTGTTACTCCCCTCCCTTTTGTTTTCAACCGCAACATACAAGGTCGAGAGGGGGGGGGGGGGGTGCATAGCTGCTCCAACAAACGTTCGGCTACAGTATTGAACAGACTTGCCTGAGAATGAGTTTCGAAACGTAGAGACGTTTTATTTGTCTTATGCTTATACCTGTGATTCCACTCATTAAAGTATCATAAAGATTGAAACAGCTTTCTTCTTCTTAGCCAGGATGAATCTTAGGATGAGGCTAAACATATATTTTCAGTATAAAAACGGAATAAAAGCAGGTTTTATCAACATTTATTTCTTCATATGTCATTATAAGGCAGTGTGTGTAATAAAGCGCACAGAAATTAAATGAAGAGACAGACAAAAGTATACATATATATACATCTTCATAATTAATAGCACAGTCTTTTAGACACACAAAATGTTTTTCTCTTACAGTCCAAGACATAAGATAGGTGTAATGTTTTTATGAGTATGTATAAGAGCATAAAACCTTCATAGACCTTTCTACACTCTTCGTAATGTGGTAAGTTGTGGTAACGGCTTTGGAAAGGGGGAAGGTCAACGTAATTATTTGTGTCTGCACAACAATTCCTTAAGAGCTACGACAATAAAGTATCTGTTCTTTTCTCTTTGTGACCCGTTTTGCCGAGAGCAGTATCTAGTTCTGTGCAGTCACGATCTTCACTTGTGCACATACTGACAGAACGGTGTTTGGTGCAGCAAGACTGTGGCTACAGCAATGTCAGTCGAAACACTTTCTGAGCTTCTGTGTTATTATTGCAACATATCTATCGTTTTGTTAACTTATTGTTTGTGTAGCGATGTGTCAATATCGCACTATATATAGCGTCGAATTATGAGATGTATTGGGAAGGATGCGAAAGGAAATAATTTTGATTAGTTTTCATGTACTATCCCGATATTTGCATCATGTAGGCTCTGAGGAAAATCACAACACACGATAGCCAGTGTAGTCGGTGTGCGGGCCGACACGTGAACATCGGACCTTCCGACAATAAAATGCTACACTGTCAACAGTTGCGATTGATGTGAATTGTCTGTCTAAGACTCCTTCTACCTGTACAATGCTATTTAATGTAATGTTGCAGTCACAGTGCTTACAGCTATCAGCAGACGCGGTCTCACTAAACGCCGCAATTTCCCTGTGATTTCTTAAGTCTTACGATCTGTATTAATTTTCATATACGTAACTTACGTAGCTGGAAACGTATTCCTATTTCGGTCGTAACAATTGAGATCTGTTCTGGAATCAATGGAGAAAGATATTCTGACCCTCGTGTCTGCAGTTAGTGGTCGTTCATATCATTCCTTTGCCTCGTGTTAACTTCGCTATCTGGCATGTTAACACCAGCCCCTCGGCGTATCGAGTAATGTAAAAGACTCAGACTTTCAAAACCGCCAAATACTAATGTCGTTCAAATTTAAACGAGAATTCGTTTCTAAAGAATTTGTTCACAAAAAATGGGAAATTTTTACACACTACTTTTCAATGTAATCCCTGTTGACTACCATACAGTTGTGCCAACGTTCTGGAAGCTTCTTAATTCCGGTTTCAAAGAAGGTTTTCGGTTGCTTGTGTATCCAAATTTGCACAGCTGCAATGACCTCATCATTATTCCGGAATCTCTTGCCTCCTAAAAACCTCTTCATTGGTCCAAACAAATGATAATCAGATGGAGCTAAGTCTGGACTGTACGGTGGATGAGGCAGGACATCCCACTTCAGTTCCAGTAGAGTTGCCATCGTTACAGCCACATTGTGAGGACGAACGTTGTCCTGGAGGAAGCAAACTGAATCTTGCCTTTTTCTTCGCTTTAAGCGGTTTGCCGACTTCACTTTTTCGTTTAGGAGAGTTAAATAGTACTGCGCATTGACGGTTTTTTGACCAGTGAGAAAGTCCAGGTGAATGATACCCTTTGAATCCCAGAACACAGCAGTCATGATCTTCCCCGCTGAAAAAATTACTTTCGCTTTTTTTGGGGGTTGGAGAATGGGTGTGTTTGGACTGCTTGCTTGCTCTTTCTGATTCAGAAGTAAAGTAGTGGACCCAGGTTCATCACAGGTCACAACTGAGTCCAAAAATTCGGCTCCTTCTCTCTCGTATCGTTGCAAAATTTGAGTAACGGCCACTAAACGTCTTTCCCTTTGCTCCGGTGACAGGAGCCGTAGGACCCACCTTGCGCTCACTTTACTGACTTTCAACTGGTGCAGAATTTCTTCACTCTCTACACTATTTCCTACTTCCTGTGACATTTAAAGAAGAGTTATGCGACGATTAGCCCGAATAAGTTAACCAATTTTCAAATCGTTGTCTGGATTGACAGAAGTTCTTGGTCGCCGAGAGTGAGGTTCATTTTCAACACGGTGTCGTCCTTCTCGAAATGATTTCGCCCAACTGAACACCCTTGGCTGTGACAAACATTCATCCTCAAACTGTGCTTGAAGCCTGGTAAAGATTTCAGAAGGAATGACACATTCCTTCGTGAGAAATTTGATAATTATACTCTGCGCAACACTGTTGGGTACTTCTTGCACTGCCATCTTGATTGTACCTGACGGTTGAGGTGGAGAGGGACCCGACTAGTGTGGGTTGCAAGTTTAAACATGTCATCACTTGTCAGCGGAAGCACGTTCATACAAGTTGATTTGTGCTCGAGAGGGAACTAAATTCAGGTTTAAATTTGAACGACCCACGTATAATGCAGTACTTCCCAAGTCACCGAAAAGATTAGTGCTGGCGTTATTTCCACCTGAGTATTACTTATATGTATCCTTTCCATTTCAATATCCATGGACCCGCAGTTACATGTTTATATCTAGGTCCCTGATGATCTACAGCGGTGCGTAAATGCACCAAGCGTTTTGTACACTTCAGGCTGTTGTTAACACAGCGTGATATGAATGTGTTCATTGTCCAAAACCTGGCATATTTAAAACTGAACTTTCTCCACCAAGTGATGTGCTAATACAGTTTATTAAAGCGACTGCGGTGTTAAGAGCAGTTGCGCCATAGATAACACACGTGTTGACATCAGCACGTGCTGCGGCACGTACAGCGGGCAGAATGCATAAATACGTGACAATAGAGACACTTACTGCAGCTGCACATTCAACTTAGCACTTCAACACCGGTAAGTTCTGTAACACAGTTGCTTGCATTAATCAGCTCATGTCACATTCAGCATTACTGTCATAAAGTGTCAGTCAATTTACCAATATAAACTGTATCAAGTCTAAGTGCGCTCCTTAAACTGCTAACAGTAAAACAACTGTATTAGTCTCACTACCTACATAAATCAGCTCATGTCACATTACTGTCATAATGTGTCAGTCACATTACCAATATAAACTGTACCACGTCTAAGTGCGCTCCTTAAACTGCTAACAGTAAAACAACTGTATTAGTCTCACTACCTACATAAATCAGCTCATGTCACATTACTGTCATAAAGTGTCAGTCACATTACCAATATAAACTGTACCACGTCTAAGTGCGCTCCTTAAACTGCTAACAGTAAAACAACTGTATTAGTCTCACTACCTACATTAATCAGCTCATGTCACATTACTGTCATAAAGTGTCAGTCAATGTGTCAATATAAACTGTATCAAGTCTAAGTGTGCTCCTTAAACTCCTAACAGTAAAACAGCTGTATTAGTCTCACTACCTACATTAATCAGCTCATGTCACATTACTGTCATAAAGTGTCTGTCAATTTACCAATATAAACTGTATCAAGTCTAAGTGCGCTCCTTAAACTGCTAACAGTAAAACAGCTGTATTAGTCTCACTATCTACATTAATCAGCTCATGTCACATTACTGTCATAAAGTGTCTGTCAATTTACCAATATAAACTGTATCAAGTCTAATTGCACTCCTTAAACTGCTAACAGTAAAACAACTGTATTAGTCTCACTACCTACATAATCAGCTCATGTCACATTACTGACATAAAGTGTCAGTCACATTACCAATATAAACTGTACCACGTCTAAGTGCGCTCCTTAAACTGTTAACAGTGAAACAGCTGTATTAGTCTCACTACCTACATTAATCAACTCATGTCACATTACTGTCATAAAGTGTCAGTCACATTACCAATATAAACTGTATCACGTCTAAGTGCGCTACTTAAACTGCTAACAGTAAAACAGCTGTATTAGTCTCACTACCCACATAAATCAGCTCATGTCACATTACTGTCATTAAGTGTCAGTCACATTACCAATATAAACTGTACCACGTCTATGTGCGCTCCTTATACTGCTAACAGTAAAACAACTGTATTAGTCTCACTACCTACATAAATCAGCTCATGTCACTATACTGTCATTAAGAGTCAGTGTCATTACCAATATAAACTGTATCATGTCTAAGTGCGCTCCTTAAACTGCTAACAGTAAAACAACTGTATTAGTCGCACTACCTACATTTAGGTTTCCATTTATTTTTCTGAGCTAATGTACAACTTCTGATTTGCCATAGAATGGAGCCAGCATAAGTGGATTGTGACCACCTATATTAGTGTTGTTAAGTCAGCAGTGCAGTGTGACCACCTATATTAGTGTTGTTAAGTCATCAGTGCAGTGTGACCACCTATATTAGTGTTGTTAAGTCAACAGTGCAGTGTGACCACCTATATTAGTGTTGTTAAGTCATCAGTGCAGTGTGACCACCTATATTAGTGTTGTTAAGTCAGCACCTCCGTCGAAAAAATTGTCGTTTCTTGCAGATTGCCACATGACACTGAAACATTTAGCCGAGTTCTGTTATGTTTGTTGGTCAAGTTAACAGACATTCCTGTATCCAGCAGCAACTTGATAATGTCCACACTATCCGAGGCTGCAGCGAAGTGAAGAGCAGTGTCGTTGTTGGCGTTACGAATATTAATATCAGCGCCTATTTGTGTGATATAACGACAGACTTCCAATTTTCTGTCATATGCAGCGGTCATCAGTACAGTATCACCATATTTATTAGTGTTTTTTAAGAGATCCTCTGTCGACAAAAGAATTCGTTGATTACAGAGTTCTCCATGAAGTCGAAATATGTAACGGTGTATTTATCTTACTGTTGGTCAAGTCAGCGTCAGTTTCTTTATACAGTAGCAACTTGGTTTTAGCGAAAATTATTGAGACACTGGGGAATTTAAAGGAATACACATTTTTTACTACGAGCGCCTTTCTCTTTGAGATACTGATAGACTTCTGGTTTGCCAGCCAGCATCAGTGGTGTGTTACCATATTTATTTGTGTTGTTTAAACCAGCACCAATTGCGACAAAAGCTTTCGTTGCTTCCAGATTGCCAAATGCAGCTGAAACATGTAGCGGAGTATTGCCATATTTGTTGGTCAACTTAGCAGACATTCCTTTATCTAGTAGCAACTTGATAATGTCCACGTTACCCGATTCAGCAGCAAAGTGAAGAGCAGTGTTGTTGCTGGCATTACGAATATTAATATCAGCGCCTATTTGTGTGAGGTAACGAAAGATTTCTAACTTGCAGTGATATGCAGCCACCATCAGTGGTGTGTTACCATTCTTATTTGTTTTGTTTAAACCAGCACCACGTTCGACAAATCTTTTCACTGCTTCCAGATTGCCAAAGGCAGCTGAAACATGTAGTGGAGTATCTCCATATTTGTTGGTCAATTTAGCAGACATTCCTTTATCTAGTAGCAACTTGATAATAGCCACGCTATCCGATTCAGCGGCTAAGTGAAGAGCAGCGCTTTTTTTGGCGTTACGAATATTAATATCAGCGCCTTTTTGTGTGAGGTAACAGACGAGTTCTAACTTGCCGTTATATGCAGCCAGCATCAGTGGTGTGTTACCATTTTTAGTTGTTTTGTTTAAACCAGCACCACCTTCGACAAAAGTTTTCAATGCTTCCATATTGCCACATGCAGCTGAAACATGTAGCGGAGTATTGCCATTTTTGTTGGTCAATTTAGCAGACATTCCTTTATCTAGTAGCAACTTGATAATATCCACGCTATCCGATTCAGCGGCTAAGTGAAGAGCAGTGTCGTTGTTGGAATTACGAATATTAATATCAGCGCGTATTTGTGTCAGGTAACGCACGAGTTCTAACTTGCCCTCCAATGCAGCCAGCATCAACGGTGTGTTACCATCTATATCAGTGTTATTTAAACCAGCACCACCTTCGACAAAAGCTTTCGTTGCTTCCAGATTGCCACATGCAGCTGAAACATGTAGCGGAGTATACTCATATGAGTTGGTCCTGTTAACATTCATTCCTTTATCTAGTAGTAACTTGATAATATGCACGCTATCCGATTCAGCTGCTAAGTGAAGAACAGTGTCGTTGTCAGCTTTCGGAATATTAATATTGGCACACCTATCAACAAGAATTCGTACAACCTCCAGGTGGCCGCATAATGAAGCCCTATGAAGAAGAGTACATTTATCATGGAGATTTTCAGGAACCCGTACAGCAGCATTAATGTCAGTTCCACAATTCAACATGAACTCCAGCAGCTTTTTGTGTCCCTTTGACGCACATTCCCACAAAGCTGCCTGTCCCCAATCTTGGTCTTCAATTTTAATTCTTGTAAGCACAATGTCGTCAGTATTTGCACCATTCTGTAATAAAATATCCATAGCCTTCCACGACTTCGTTATGTCAGCATACCTTATGGGTGTCCATTTCAGTACTCCATCTGGTTTGTTGGCATCAACACCTGGGACTGACAGCAGATTTTGGGTAAGTGGGCTATTGTAGGAGGCTGCCAAATGCAAAGCTGTTCTACCGCCCTTGTCTGAAATGTTTATGTCTATTTCTTCTTCTTCATAAAGTCGGAGACAGCGACGATGTCGTTGTTCAAAACGGCGCCATGAATTTCGGGATCTTCTGCAAGCATTCGGTCAAAAATGTTTCGTGTTACCTCGTACGTGGGGTTGAAGAGAGTGTTTGAAATGAAATCTTCACAGTTTTTAAAATTATCAGCAAACCATTTAGCCGCAAAGTATTCTACGAAACATCGATGGATAAAATACGGTTTTCCATCCTTAAACTCTGTTATTATTCCAATGTTCTTTGCCGTCCCATTGCGCAAGAACTCCTTTGTCTGCTCCAAAACGCTGACATTTCCTTCCCCCAGCAGTCGGTTTACTTCGTTTGGAGAGAACAAAGTCATTAAGGCCGAGGTCACGTGTTTCTCTAAGTACGATTTTTTCCAGCGTTTTACTTCTGGTTTTGAGCTGTCCAATTCATTCTTTCTCTGAAATAAATATTGAATTTCTTTTCCGTAAACTTCCTGAACAAGGTAAGTAAATTAAACTTTTCCGGTAAGTTAACTTCCCCACTCGAGCAGTATTCTTTAGCTTCATTCACGAAGGCTTCACCTAGCATCATTATTTGTAAAGGGATGCCAGTGAACTCCCCATCTTTATCACTGAAGATTTGCGAACACAAATTGAGCACATTTTTGGCAAACAATTGCAGATTTTCTTGATTGGATAATTTAATAGCTACACTCCAGTACTCTTCCAAGAATTGCATTTGATTTTCTGTTGTGAAGGGCTGCAATGTATAAGCCAATTTTTTCACCATGTCCTCCAAATCCTGCCGATAAGAAAAACGAGATGAAACCCAAACCTTTGACGACGTCTTATCTATTATTGTCCTCAATAACATATTGATTTTAGGACTGTAATCTGGACTTATTTCATCGAAGCCATCCAATATTATAACCATTTTTCCTCTCTGTTCCAAAGCTTGAAGGAATATCTTTCTTTCCAACTTCAAGGCAAATTGTTCAGATGACAGAGCAGCTTCCCTTAGGAAATTCTTGCACTTTTCAAATTGAATATTATCGAAAGCTCTTGTGTGTTCGTGCATGTTTATTCTTAGTACCCACACCGAAGAGTTCCATTCCTTGATTTCATGTTCCATGTAGGAAAGAAACGTGGATTTTCCCATTCCTGGTTCTGCTACCAATAACATGGTCCTGTCATTGTGTTCCATTACACTTTTGATGTCATATTTCTTACATTTTGTATTGTCAATATACCTGCGGATAATATCAATGTTACAGTTCGACTCTCTCCATAAGATATTACCGTCCTTCACATGAATCCAATGCACGTTTGTGCACAGCGATTTCAGTTCTCTGAAGTCACTCTCTGGATGTGTTTTTCTGAGAATAATGTATCTAACTTCCTTGGGTTTTATCTTTTGTCCTATCTCATGATGAGTCTTCATAGTCCCCCAGTCATCGCTGAGAACAGGCTTGGAAAAATCAGCAACAGTCCTGAAAGAGTGACTTCTTTTCGCTTTCATCGTAGACAAATTCACATATTTTCTCGCCGGCAGGTAAGTATTTCTTCAACTGGTCCGCCTGTACACCAGAGACAGCAAATGCAATTGCGCTGTCTGTCATCTTCAGAATGTCATTCTTTAGATACACTCGATGCTGTAATGTTCGCTGCACATAGATCTTTGAAGGCTCACTCAACTTTCTACCAACACACAGTTTCGCTTCACTGTACAACAAGGTTTGAAATAACATCACAGTCTATATGGTGTTTTATAATTTCCGGAGGATCTGTACCTACCAACGTCTGCAGTGCGACATTTGTTTCCCTGAAAATTAACAGTTCTTTCCAATATCTGCTTTTGCGACTTTTCATCGAAATCCGACAATGTTGCAATTATCTTCATAATCCCGCAAATATGTTTCCAATTTCTTTCGAAGATATGAAGCCAAGTTTTTGTGTTGTTCGTGAAATTAGGATCACCTTTTTCTGATATTTTTGCAAAATATCCACAAACGTTTCTACGTTATTACCTTCTGAATTGTCTGAACCTTGTTCACAGTCAACAGGCTTTTGCACAATATCCAACAACATGTCTGCCACGTTGCCATCACAGTCACAGTCAATTACCATGGCGTCACTCCACTTGCATGGCCATAATTTTCGGATTTCTTTACATCGAATCATTAAGGATTTTAAACTAATAAATAATGAGTTCGTGTAACCTAAAAAACTTAGTGTCTGATAAGTTTTCAGTTTGTGTAAAGTACGAATATTTGAGTTGGTGATAATGTTCAATAAAGTGTTCTGTTTTATGGCTTCAGACAATCTCTGTAAGTGCTGTTCACTGTAATGTATACCACACCCTGAAAACTCCTGAACTTCAGCTTCCGATATATCCGTTATTTCTGTAGCGAAAAATTTTTCTACAGCTTGCCATAGTTCTGAATTTTTACTCAGCCACACAACACTCCCGCTTTTTTCCCACCACTTACAAAAGTTTTCCTCAAATTTTGTGTAGATGAATTTCGCAACTGAAAGGGACGTTTTACAAGCGTCCTTTAGTTCCTTTTCAATTAACTTCTTAAGGGTCTTTTCGTTTGTTTGGGAATGAAATATCTTAACTTTGCTCAAGAATTCTGTGAATAAGGCAAAATCACATTTGTCTAGTTCCTTGTTCATTCTCCTTACGTAATCTTTGCTCAGCATTGATCTTCAGACTTTCAGCTTCCCTAATATCTCTTTGCTGGTGACAGAGCTCTGAAGGCTCTTTATCTTTTCATTAATTTCTTTATCCACAAAAGTTCCCCCGTTTAACAGACTGTCCACTTCAGTAATCAAGTCATGATATCGTGAAAGCTCCTCAAAAAATTCGAATATATCTGCGTCATTAGTTTCTTCAAATGTTATATACTCCCCATAGCTTGACCCTGAACTCAATATGCTTACGGGTCAGCGTCTCCTCCTTTAACAGCAGATTTGCTTTCCATACTTCCATTGGTGTATATTATAAACTCAAAGTCAGGAAAATTGCCACATTGTTTTAAATTATTGTGTACAGAAGCTTCTCTTTTTATCTGACAGTAAGACGAGAAATATTTGAGCAAACTAAAATCTCCACTCAGTTTTTTCAGACTCGAACGCTGATTTGCACCCTCGTCTTTCTTATGCTTAAGCTGTATGAAACATGTCCTCCACACATTTGGTTCCCTCAGCCTGTACCTAAATACCAAGTCATCAAAAGCCCCAGCGCCATCGACGTTCGACGCCAGGCGAAATTCTTCAGTC
>JAJKFL010000121.1:0-15067 GCA_021186555.1 Reticulitermes speratus | reverse complement strand
TTTTAGTTCTTATACATAGACTTTCCAAAAACACTTTAAAAATTTTTTTTAAGCGTTTTCAGCTTCTAAAACCTGAATTGAAACAATTCTAACTTTAACCGTAAAACAAGATTATTGTTTGTATAAATTTAGGGAAATGTAAAACCCCAGTCTGTCTAATAGATTTGTTTACATATGTCAATTCTTTGGTTTAAGTTGAGGAAAAACCAATTTTGCAAATTAAAGCTACGTAATATCTACTGACGATATGAGTCACAAAAAATATCTGAGGTGCTAAACCTAACTGGACTCGAAGAAGATCCTCTAAACAATGTGACAACCGTAATAAAAGCCCACTAATAGTGAACAAGCTGTGGTATTAGCAAACCACTAAAACACAAAACCCTGATCCCACCGCTGATCACCATTTGTGTACTGGTAAAGAGGAATAATGGATATGTGTACTAAAGTTTAGTTGTTATACATTGACTTTTCCGAGAAAACACATTTGAAAATTTTTATGCATTTTCAGCTTTTTAAAACGCTGAATTGAAACAATTCTAACTTTTACCGTAAACAAGTTTTATTGTTTGTATAAAATTAGGGAAATGTAAAACCCAGTCTATCTAATAGTTTTGTTTACATATGATGTCACTTCCTTGGTTTAATTTGAGGTAATAACGAATTTTGCTAATTAAAGCTAAAACAATTCTACTGACGTTACGAGTAAAGATATTATGTCTCATATGTTGAGTAATCAGAAATAGTGAAATACAACTATGGCGTTCTTTAGTATCTTGACAATAGGAATAATGGTTATGTGTACTAAAATTTAGTTCTTAGACATAGACGTACCGAGAAAACACATTTGAAATTTTTAAGCGTTTTCAGCTTGTAATAACGCTGAATTGAAACAATTCTAACTTTAACCGTAAACAAGATTATTGTTTGTATAAATTTAGGGAAAGGTAAACCCCCAGTCTGTCTAATAGTTTTGTTTACATATGATGTCATTTCTTAGGTTTAAGTTGAGGTAAAAAACGAACTTTGCTGATTAAAGCTACGTCAATTCTAATGACGTTACGATAAAAATTTTATGTCTCATATGTTGAGTAATCAGAAAGAGTGAAATACAATATGGCGTTCTTTAGTATCTTGACAATAGGAATAATGGATTGTGTACTAAAATTTAGTTCTTATACATAGACGTTCCGAGAAAACACTTTGAAATTTTTAAGCTTTTCAGCGTTCTAAAACGCTGAATTTAACAATTCTAAATTTAACCGTAAACAAGATTATTGTTTGTATAAATTTAGGGAAAGGTAAAACCCCCAGTCTGTCTAATAGATTTGTTTACATATGTCATTTCTTTCGTTTAAGTTGAGGAAAACCCAATTTTGCAAATTAAAGCTACGTAATATCTACTGACGATATGAGTCACAAAAAATATCTGAGGTGCTAAACCTAACTGGACTCGAAGAAGATCCTCTAAACAATGTGACAACCGTAATAAAAGTCACTAATATTGAACAAGCTGTGGTATTAGCAAACCACTAAAACACAAAACCCTGATCCCACCGCTGACACCATTTGTGTACTGGTAAAGAGGAATAATGGATATGTGTACTAAAGTTTAGTTGTTACACATTGACGTTCCGAGAAAACACATTTGAAATTTTTGTGCATTTTCAGCTTCTAAAACGCCTAATTGAAACAATTCTAACTTTAACCGTAAACAAGATTATTGTTTGTATAAAATTAGGGAAATGTAAAACCCCAGTCTATCTAATAGTTTTGTTTACATATGATGTCATTTCTTTGGTTTAATTTGAGGTAATAACGAATTTTGCTAATTAACCTTTAGAGTCCGTGCGTGCCATATAGTTGCCAGGGCCCTTTAAACCGTCAGTCATCCTTTCCTGCCCATGACCGAGGGTGATAGCTCCCACAGCTTTAAATACATGTAGGTAACGTGAATACCTCCACATTTCGCGTGAAATGAAATATTTGGTTTGTTTCACGCTCCGACTACTTTACCCCAGGAAGGATCTCAGTCTGTAACATTGAAGAGGCTTTATCGATCAGCTCTGGAAGCATTAGGAAGTTACGTAACTTGTTTTGCACTGCAGTGGAGATCGTGTGGTTTTAGTCGACTGAAAACAACCGCTTGGTGAAAGCGCGATTCACGTGTACGAGAGTTTTATATCATATGGCTGAGCTAGACATAGGCGTAGTGATTCACACAAGTTTCCTACTGTGTAGTTAGCGTTAGTGAGAAACAAAACCAAACAGACCCCAGAAATGAAAACAAACTGGACCAGTTATAAAGGAGCTTTTGTGTAGTGTCGTATCGCAGGCAGTGTTATATTTCGTCGCGAAGAAATATTACGTCAACCTTCCTGACAGACGAATTTCGTGTGCAAAAATGTACTATAACTCTACTGTCATTATTCTAATAAAAACGCCAAACAAATCCTTTTATATTATTTTTAAGCGCTATTTGTCTGAAAATTAAAACGTTCAATTATTTCTTGAATGCGAGAATTTCTCTTTGTCTTCTGATATTTCATTTTAGGTTCAAAAAATAGGTTTAGTATGTATGTGATGTTGGAGACTGTTTCAGGATTACTTCTGTTTTACTACAAGCGATGTGGAATGTTCCTGCAATCAGTGACGCCATAAAACCTTCCAATGTTTAGACTGCTAGCAGAGGCTAGTGTTACGTTTGTGCGAGCTTCAGATAAATAAACTGTGTTCATTGAGCAGGAGAGACGAGATATCAGTAAGGATACAAGCTGACATTTTATAAAGCGCTTGCTAAACGCCTGTTTCATTACAGAGATGTTTCGTAAGCCCCAAATATGACGACATAAACTGCAAATTCCTACGAATACGGAATATTATTGTGTGTATTTAGGCAGTAAGGATACAAGCTGACTTTATAAAGCGCTCTGCTAAAATCCTGTTTTATAATAGATGTCGCTAACAACCCCAAATAAGACGACATAAACTGCAAATTCATACGAATACGGAATTCTATTGTGTGTATTTAGGCAGAAAGGATACAAGCCGACTTTATAAAACTCTCTGCTAAAAGCCTGTTTCATTTTCTACAAAATGGAAGTAATTCAACCATTTTATCTCTTAAAGAAAAAATAATATTAAAGTTTTTCTAACGAATGCGCAAAAGTTTTAAACGGCCAACGCGGGGACCGCAGTACCGATCACACAGGTATTGTGCCGTAAAGTAGGCCACTTTATTCGATTTAAAGGGCAAAGCTGAGAAATAAGGGCCGGAAAGCTAAAGGTTAAAGCTAAATCAATTCTACTGAGTTACGAGTAAAAATATTATGTTCATATGTTGAGTAATCAGAAAGAGTGAAATACAACTATGGCGTTCTTTAGTATCTTGACAAATTGGAATAATGGTTACGTTTTACTAAAATTTAGTTCTTAGACATAGACGTACCGAGAAAACACATTTGAAATTTTTAAACGTTTTCAGCTTCTAAAAAAGCTGAAAGAACCCAAATTTTAACTTTAACCGTAAACAAGATTATTGTTTGTATAAAATTTAGGGAAAGGTAAAACCCAGTCTGTCTAATTGTTTTGTTTACATATGATGTCATTTCCTTGGTTTAAGTTGAGTAAAAAGAACTTTGCTGATTAAAGCTACGTCAATTCTATGACGTTACGAGTAAAAATTTTATGTCTATATGTTGAGTAATCAGAAAGAGTGAAATACAACTATGGCGTTCTTTAGTATCTTGACAATAGGAATAATGGATACGTGTACTAAATTTAGTTCTTATACATAGACGTTCGATTTAAACACTTTTAAAATTTTTAAGCGTTTTCAGCTTCTAAAACGCTGAAATTGAAACAATTCTAATTTTTAACCGTAAACAAGATTATTGTTTGTATAAATTTAGGGAAATGTAAAACCCCAGTCGTCTAATAGATTTGTTTACATATGTCAATTCTTTGGTTTAAGTTGAGGAAAAACCAATTTTGCAAATTAAAGCTACGTAATATCTACTGACGATATGAGTCACAAAAAATATCTGAGGTGCTAAACCTAACTGGACTCGAAGAAGATCCTCTAAACAATGTGCAACCGTAATAAAATTTCACAAAATAGTGAAAAAGCTGTGGTATTAACAAACCACTAAAACACAAAACCCTGATCCCACGCGACACCATTTGTGGTACTGGTAAAGAGGAATAATGGATTGTGTACTAAAGTTTATTTTGTTATACATTGACGTTCCGAGAAAATACATTTGAAAATTTTTATGCATTTTCAGCTTTTAAAACGCTGAATTGAAAAAATTTAATTTCCAAACTTTTTTTTCCGGGTAAACAAGTTTATTTGTTTTTTTTAATAAATTTTTTAAGGGAAAAATTTTGTAAAAAAAACCCCATTTCCCTATCAATAGTTTTTGGGGTTTTACAAAAATTGGATGTACTTTTAGTTTTAAATAGGGTAAAAGAATTTTTGTAATTAAGCTTTAAAAATTTAATACGTTAATTAAACAATTCTAATTTAAGTAAAAAAGAAATTTTTGATAAATTAGGGGGGTAACCCCAGGTTGGGTTAAATAGTTTTGTTTTAAAAACATTTTTTTGTTTTGTCCAATTTCTTTAGGTTTTTTAAGGGGTTGAGGTAAATAAACGAACTTTTGCTGATTAAAGCTACGTAAATTTTGTTAAAATAAAAAATTTTATTTTTCCAATTTATATCAAAAAGAAAAATTCAAACAGGGGTTCAAGTTTTTAAAAAAAAATTAAGGGATTTGTGTATAAAAAATTTTTAAAACAAACGTTCCGCGAAAACAATTTTTTAATTTTTTTGGTTTTTAGCTTTTTTTAATAAAAATTCAATTTAAAGTAAAAAATTATTTGTTTGTTTTTAAAAAAAATTTTTAATATTTTGAAAAGTTTTCCATTTTTTTGGTTTTTAAATTTTAAAGAAAGAATTTGTGTTAAAAGTTGTTTTATGGTTACGGGAAAAATTTTTTCATTTTGGTAACAAAAAAAAAACCTTAGTTTTTTAGTAGTGCAATGGAATTGGTTTTACTAAATTTATTTTAAAACATTGACGTTCCGAGAAAACACATTTGAATTTAAAAGCTTTTCACTTCTAAAACGCTAAATTGAAACAATTTCTAACTTAACCTAAACAAGATTATTGTTTGTAAAAAATTAGGGAAAGGTAAAACCCCAGCTTCTAATAGTTTTGTTTACATATGATGTTTTTTCTTTTTTAATTGGTAAAAAGAATTTTTGCAAAAAAGCAAAAAAATTTCTACTACTTTACGAGTAAAAAATTTTATGCTCAATGTTGAGTAATCAAAAGAGGAAAACAACTAGGCTTTTTTAAAGTATCTTTGACAATAGGAATAATGTAGGTACTAAAAAATTTAGTTCTTAACATAGACTTCCGAGAAAAAAAATTTTAAATTTTTAAGCGTTTTCCTTCAAAACGTAAATTGAAACAATTCTAATTTTAAAAACCGTAAACAAGATTATTGTTTGTAAAATTTGGGGAAAAAGAAAAACCCATCTGCTAATGTTTTTTTTACATAGTAAATTTTTTTGTTTTTGGGTTTGGGGAAAAACCCCATTTTGCAAAAAACTACTAAAATTCTACGACTTAGAGTAAAAAATTTTGTTTTAAAAAATGGGAAAAACCCCAAAAAGTGAAATAAAAACCAAAAGGGGAACCGTTTTTAAAAAAAAAAAAACCCCCCCCCAGGCCCCCCTTTTTTAGGAAAAGAAAAAATGGTTTTAAAAAAATTTAGTTTTAAATTGACGTTCCGAGAAAAACTTTGAAATTTTTACATTTAAAAAGCTAATTAAAAAAAAAAAAAAAAAAAAAAAAAAAAAAAAAAAAAAAAAAAAAAAAAAAAAAAAAAAAAAAAAAAAAAAAAAAAAAAAAAAAAAAAAAAAAAAAAAAAAAAAAAAAAAAAAAAAAAAAAAAAAAAAAAAAAAAAAAAAAAAAAAAAAAAAAAAAAAAAAAAAAAAAAAAAAAAAAAAAAAAAAAAAAAAAAAAAAAAAAAAAAAAAAAAAAAAAAAAAAAAAAAAAAAAAAAAAAAAAAAAAAAAAAAAAAAAAAAAAAAAAAAAAAAAAAAAAAAAAAAAAAAAAAAAAAAAAAAAAAAAAAAAAAAAAAAAAAAAAAAAAAAAAAAAAAAAAAAAAAAAAAAAAAAAAAAAAAAAAAAAAAAAAAAAAAAAAAAAAAAAAAAAAAAAAAAAAAAAAAAAAAAAAAAAAAAAAAAAAAAAAAAAAAAAAAAAAAAAAAAAAAAAAAAAAAAAAAAAAAAAAAAAAAAAAAAAAAAAAAAAAAAAAAAAAAAAAAAAAAAAAAAAAAAAAAAAAAAAAAAAAAAAAAAAAAAAAAAAAAAAAAAAAAAAAAAAAAAAAAAAAAAAAAAAAAAAAAAAAAAAAAAAAAAAAAAAAAAAAAAAAAAAAAAAAAAAAAAAAAAAAAAAAAAAAAAAAAAAAAAAAAAAAAAAAAAAAAAAAAAAAAAAAAAAAAAAAAAAAAAAAAAAAAAAAAAAAAAAAAAAAAAAAAAAAAAAAAAAAAAAAAAAAAAAAAAAAAAAAAAAAAAAAAAAAAAAAAAAAAAAAAAAAAAAAAAAAAAAAAAAAAAAAAAAAAAAAAAAAAAAAAAAAAAAAAAAAAAAAAAAAAAAAAAAAAAAAAAAAAAAAAAAAAAAAAAAAAAAAAAAAAAAAAAAAAAAAAAAAAAAAAAAAAAAAAAAAAAAAAAAAAAAAAAAAAAAAAAAAAAAAAAAAAAAAAAAAAAAAAAAAAAAAAAAAAAAAAAAAAAAAAAAAAAAAAAAAAAAAAAAAAAAAAAAAAAAAAAAAAAAAAAAAAAAAAAAAAAAAAAAAAAAAAAAAAAAAAAAAAAAAAAAAAAAAAAAAAAAAAAAAAAAAAAAAAAAAAAAAAAAAAAAAAAAAAAAAAAAAAAAAAAAAAAAAAAAAAAAAAAAAAAAAAAAAAAAAAAAAAAAAAAAAAAAAAAAAAAAAAAAAAAAAAAAAAAAAAATTTTTTTTTTTTTTTTTTTTTTTTTTTTTTTTTTTTTTTTTTTTTTTTTTTTTTTTTTTTTTTTTTTTTTTTTTTTTTTTTTTTTTTTTTTTTTTTTTTTTTTTTTTTTTTTTTTTTTTTTTTTTTTTTTTTTTTTTTTTTTTTTTTTTTTTTTTTTTTTTTTTTTTTTTTTTTTTTTTTTTTTTTTTTTTTTTTTTTTTTTTTTTTTTTTTTTTTTTTTTTTTTTTTTTTTTTTTTTTTTTTTTTTTTTTTTTTTTTTTTTTTTTTTTTTTTTTTTTTTTTTTTTTTTTTTTTTTTTTTTTTTTTTTTTTTTTTTTTTTTTTTTTTTTTTTTTTTTTTTTTTTTTTTTTTTTTTTTTTTTTTTTTTTTTTTTTTTTTTTTTTTTTTTTTTTTTTTTTTTTTTTTTTTTTTTTTTTTTTTTTTTTTTTTTTTTTTTTTTTTTTTTTTTTTTTTTTTTTTTTTTTTTTTTTTTTTTTTTTTTTTTTTTTTTTTTTTTTTTTTTTTTTTTTTTTTTTTTTTTTTTTTTTTTTTTTTTTTTTTTTTTTTTTTTTTTTTTTTTTTTTTTTTTTTTTTTTTTTTTTTTTTTTTTTTTTTTTTTTTTTTTTTTTTTTTTTTTTTTTTTTTTTTTTTTTTTTTTTTTTTTTTTTTTTTTTTTTTTTTTTTTTTTTTTTTTTTTTTTTTTTTTTTTTTTTTTTTTTTTTTTTTTTTTTTTTTTTTTTTTTTTTTTTTTTTTTTTTTTTTTTTTTTTTTTTTTTTTTTTTTTTTTTTTTTTTTTTTTTTTTTTTTTTTTTTTTTTTTTTTTTTTTTTTTTTTTTTTTTTTTTTTTTTTTTTTTTTTTTTTTTTTTTTTTTTTTTTTTTTTTTTTTTTTTTTTTTTTTTTTTTTTTTTTTTTTTTTTTTTTTTTTTTTTTTTTTTTTTTTTTTTTTTTTTTTTTTTTTTTTTTTTTTTTTTTTTTTTTTTTTTTTTTTTTTTTTTTTTTTTTTTTTTTTTTTTTTTTTTTTTTTTTTTTTTTTTTTTTTTTTTTTTTTTTTTTTTTTTTTTTTTTTTTTTTTTTTTTTTTTTTTTTTTTTCCAAAAACACAAAATTTTTACTTTTTAGTTAAAACGTTAATTGAAAAAACAAAAAACCAAACAAGAAAGGGGAAAAAATTGGAAAGTAAAAAAGGGTTTTTTAGTTTTGTTCAATGTTTAATTTTTGGAAAATTTAGAAAAACCTTTTAAAAATTTTCTTGCTTACAAAAAAATTTTTTGCCATATTTAAATAAAAGGGAAAAAAAAACTTTTTTTTTTTGGAAAAAGGAAAATTAAAAAGGGTTAAAATTATTTCTTGAAATCGAGTTTGGGCCCCGTTTTTATTTTAGTTCCCCAAAAATATTTAAATTGAAAAATTTTAATTTTTATTTCCCTTTTTTTTTAAAAAAAGGGAAAAGGAAAAAGTTTGCAATATTTTGAAAAAAACCTTCGGGGTTTAAGTTGAAAAAAAGTTTTTTTGGCGAATAAAAAAAAAACTTTTACGAAAAAAGAGGAGAATCAAAAAGGGGAAAATCAAAGGGGGTCCTTTTATATCTTGCTAAAAAGGAGGGTTTTTCATTTTTCAGAAAGAGTTGGGAAAAAAAAAAAATTTTTGGCACTTAAAACTGAAAAAATTCCCAAAAAAACGTAAACGGATTTTTTTTTTTTAGGAAAGGAAAAACCCGGCTTTAAAAGGTTTTGTTTAAAATTTCTTTGGGTTTAATAAGGTTTTTAAACCCCAAATTTAGACGAATAAAAAAATTTTAATTAAAAGGGAAAAACAAATTTGTTTTTTTGGGTTTAAAAAGGTACCCGAAAATTAAAATCCTTTAAAAAACCTGTTTTCTTTTTTCCCCAAAAAAAAAAATTCAAAACCATTTTTTATTTTAAAAGAAAAAATTTTTTTTAAGTTTTTTTAACAATGCGAAAAAAATTTTTTGGGACCAAAAAAACCGCAGAAAACACAATTTTCCCGTAAAAAATTTTTTTTTAAAAAGGGGCAAACTTGGGGAAATTTATTTTCCGGAAAGGGAAAAGGTTTAAAGTAAATAATTTAGGACTTAGAAAAAAATTTTTATGTCTCATATTTGAGTAATCAAAAAGAGTGAAATACAACTATGGGCTTTTTATATCTTGACAAAAAAAATGGTTATGTACTAAAAATTTGTTCTTAGACATAGCTTTCCGAGAAAACCTTTTAAAAATTTTAAGCGTTTTCAGTTCAAAACGCTAAATTTTGAAACAATTCTAATTTAAAACCGTAAACAAGATTTTTTTTTTGTATAAATTTGGGAAAAGGGAAAAAACCCCGTCTTTTAAATTTTGTTTTGTTTACATTTAGTCTTTCTTTGGTTTAATTTGAAGAAAAAGAACTTTGTGTTAAACCCATCAATTCTACTGACTTTAGATAAAAATTTTATGTCTCAATGTTGATAATCAAAAAGGGGGGGGGGGGGGGGGGGGGGGGGGGGGGGGGGGGGGGGGGGGGGGGGGGGGGGGGGGGGGGGGGGGGGGGGGGGGGGGGGGGGGGGGGGGGGGGGGGGGGGGGGGGGGGGGGGGGGGGGGGGGGGGGGGGGGGGGGGGGGGGGGGGGGGGGGGGGGGGGGGGGGGGGGGGGGGGGGGGGGGGGGGGGGGGGGGGGGGGGGGGGGGGGGGGGGGGGGGGGGGGGGGGGGGGGGGGGGGGGGGGGGGGGGGGGGGGGGGGGGGGGGGGGGGGGGGGGGGGGGGGGGGGGGGGGGGGGGGGGGGGGGGGGGGGGGGGGGGGGGGGGGGGGGGGGGGGGGGGGGGGGGGGGGGGGGGGGGGGGGGGGGGGGGGGGGGGGGGGGGGGGGGGGGGGGGGGGGGGGGGGGGGGGGGGGGGGGGGGGGGGGGGGGGGGGGGGGGGGGGGGGGGGGGGGGGGGGGGGGGGGGGGGGGGGGGGGGGGGGGGGGGTTTTTTTTTTTTTTTTTTTTTTTTTTTTTTTTTTTTTTTTTTTTTTTTTTTTTTTTTTTTTTTTTTTTTTTTTTTTTTTTTTTTTTTTTTTTTTTTTTTTTTTTTTTTTTTTTTTTTTTTTTTTTTTTTTTTTTTTTTTTTTTTTTTTTTTTTTTTTTTTTTTTTTTTTTTTTTTTTTTTTTTTTTTTTTTTTTTTTTTTTTTTTTTTTTTTTTTTTTTTTTTTTTTTTTTTTTTTTTTTTTTTTTTTTTTTTTTTTTTTTTTTTTTTTTTTTTTTTTTTTTTTTTTTTTTTTTTTTTTTTTTTTTTTTTTTTTTTTTTTTTTTTTTTTTTTTTTTTTTTTTTTTTTTTTTTTTTTTTTTTTTTTTTTTTTTTTTTTTTTTTTTTTTTTTTTTTTTTTTTTTTTTTTTTTTTTTTTTTTTTTTTTTTTTTTTTTTTTTTTTTTTTTTTTTTTTTTTTTTTTTTTTTTTTTTTTTTTTTTTTTTTTTTTTTTTTTTTTTTTTTTTTTTTTTTTTTTTTTTTTTTTTTTTTTTTTTTTTTTTTTTTTTTTTTTTTTTTTTTTTTTTTTTTTTTTTTTTTTTTTTTTTTTTTTTTTTTTTTTTTTTTTTTTTTTTTTTTTTTTTTTTTTTTTTTTTTTTTTTTTTTTTTTTTTTTTTTTTTTTTTTTTTTTTTTTTTTTTTTTTTTTTTTTTTTTTTTTTTTTTTTTTTTTTTTTTTTTTTTTTTTTTTTTTTTTTTTTTTTTTTTTTTTTTTTTTTTTTTTTTTTTTTTTTTTTTTTTTTTTTTTTTTTTTTTTTTTTTTTTTTTTTTTTTTTTTTTTTTTTTTTTTTTTTTTTTTTTTTTTTTTTTTTTTTTTTTTTTTTTTTTTTTTTTTTTTTTTTTTTTTTTTTTTTTTTTTTTTTTTTTTTTTTTTTTTTTTTTTTTTTTTTTTTTTTTTTTTTTTTTTTTTTTTGTACTAAATTTAGTTTTTAACTTTTCCCCGAGAAACCATTTGAAATTTTTAGTTTTTCATTTTTAAAAAAAGCTGAATTGAAACTTTTAAAATTTTACCGTAAAAAGATTATTGTTTTATAAAATAGGGAAATGAAAAAACCCCAGTTTCTAATATTTTTGTTAAAATGATGTCTTTTCTTTGTTTAAGTTAGAAAAACAAACTTTTGATAAAGCACATCAATTCTACTGATTTTTAAGTAAAATTTTGTCTCATAGTTGAGAATCAGAAAGGTGAAATACAACTAGGGCTTTTTAGTTCTGAAAATGGGGATATGGAAAGGTATAAAATTTATTCTTAGACTTTGACTTCGAGAAAACACATTTGAATTTTAAAGGTTTTCAGCTTCAAAAGTGATTGAAAAATTCTAACTTAACCGTAAACAGATTATTTTTTGTTAAATTTAGGGAAAGGAAAAACCCCTTTTCTGCTAATAGTTTTGTATACAATGGTTTTTTCTTTGGTTTAATTTTAAGTAAAAGAACTTTTTTTTAAAGCACTAAATTCTACTGCTTTACGAGTAAAATTTTTTTTGCTCATTTTTGAGAATCAAAAAGAGTGAAATAACATGGTTTTTAGTTCTTGACAATAGGAATAATGGATACGGTATATAAAATTTAGTTCTTAACATAGACGTTCCGAGAAACACATTTAAATTTTTTAAGCGTTTTCAGCTTCAAAACGTTGAATTGAAACAATTCTAACTTTAACCGTAAACAAGATTATTGTTTGTAATAAATTTAGGGAAATGTAAAACCCCAGTCTGTCTAATAGTTTTGTTTACTTTAGGGTTCATTCTTTGTTAAGTTGAGAAAATCCAATTTTGCAAATTAAACTGTAAAATCCAATGCATATAGTCTAAAAAAATATCTGTGGGTTGCAAAAACTAATGGACCGAATAATGATTCCTTTCGTAAACAATGTGATAGGAAAGTAATAAAGTCTGACTAATAGTTTGTAACATATGATGTTCGGTATTAAGTAAAAACGACTTTAAATAACGACAAATTCTACTGACGTTACCGTAGACAAATTTTGTGTATATGTTGAGGAATTAAAGAGGAAATAAATGGTTTGTACTAAAAGAATAGCTTGTTAGTTTTGACATATGACGTTCGAGAAAATACATTTGAAATTTTTATGCATTTCAGCTTATTAAAACGCTTGAATTGAAACAATTCTAAACTTTAACCGTAAACAAGATTATTGTTTGTATAAAATTTAGGGAAAGGTAAAACCCCAGTCTGTCTAATAGTTTTGTTACATATGATGTCATTTCTTTGGTTTTAATTGAGTAAAAACGAACTTTTGCTAATAAAGCTACATCAATTCTACTGACGTTACGAGTAAAATTTATGTCTCATATGTTGAGAGAATCAGAAAGTAGTGAAATACAACTATGGCGTTTTTAGTATCTTGACAATAGGAATAATGGATTATGATGTACTAAAATTTAGTTCTTAGACATAGACGTTCCGAGAAAACACATTTGAAATTTTTAAGCGTTTTCACTTTAAAACGCTTGAATTGAAACAATTCTAACTTTAACCGTAAACAAGATTATTGTTTGTATAAATTTAGGGAAAGGTAAAACCCGAGTCTGTCTAAAGTTTTGTATACATATGAGTCATTTTTGGTTTAATTTTGAAGTAAAACGAACTTTATGATGAAACGCAACATCAATTCTACTGACGTTACGAGTAAAAATTTTGTCTCATATGTTGAGGAATCTGAAAGAGTGGAAATACAACTATGGCGTTCTTTAGTATCTTGACAATAGGAATAATGGATAGTGTACTAAATTTAGTTCTTAGACATAGACGTTCCGAGAAAACACATTTGAAATTTTTTAAGCGTTTTCAGCTTCTAAAACGTGAATTGAAACAATTCTAACTTTAACCGTAAACAAGATTATTGTTGAAATTAAATTAGGAAAAGGTAAACCCAGTCTGTCTAATTTTTTGTTTACATATGACGTCATTCTTTGGTTTAAGTTGGTAAAACGACTATTAAATACTCAATTCTTGACTTACGAGAAAATTTTCTCATTGAGAACGACAATAAACAACTTTTCTTAATATCTTACAATAATAAGATTCTTACAAAATTAGTTCTTAACATAGACGTCAAAAAAACTTTAAAATTTTAACTTTACTCTAAACGTATTGAAATCACAAATAACCTAAAAGTAGTTGATAAAATTTAGGAAAAAACCCCATTGTCAAAGTTTTTTTACATATACGTCATTTTTTTGGGTTTTAAGTTAAAGAAAAACCAACTTTCAATAAAGCTACTAATTTCAAACGACGTTAACAAAAATTTATTCTCATATGTTTGAAAATCGAAAAGAAAGTTTAGAAATACAAAAAGGCGTTCTTTGTACTTGAAAAATAGAAAATGGATAGGGTTTTACTAAAAATTTAGTTCTTAGACTTTGACGTCCGAGAAAACACATTGAAATTTTTATGCTTTCAGTTCCAAAACGCTTGAATTAAACAATTATAACTTTAAAACCGTAAACAAGATTATTGTTTTATAAAATTTAGGGAAAGGTAAACCCCAGTCTTCTATAGTTTTGTTTACATATGATGTCATTTCTTTTGTTTAATTTGAGTAAAACAACTTTTAATAAACGCCTAATAAAATCTACTGACGTTACGAGTAAAAATTTGTCTCATAATTTGATAATCAGAAAGAGTGAAATCAACTAGGGCTTTCTTTAGTATCTTGACAATAGGAAATAAGGATATGTGAAATAAAATTTAGTTCTTAGACATAGACGTACCGAGAAAACACATTTTGAAATTTTTAAGCGTTTTCAGCTTCTAAAACGCTGAATTGAAACATTCTAACTTTTACCCGTAAACAAGATTATTGTTTTGTTAAATTTAGGTGGAAAGGTAAAACCCCCAGTCTGTCTAATGTTTTGTATAACATATGAATGTCATTCTTTGGTTAAGTTGAATTAAAAAAGAACTTTGCTGATTAAAGCAACTCAATTCTATGACGTTACGAGTAAAAATTTTATGTCTCATATGTTGAGTAATCAGAAAGAGTGAAATACAACTATGGCGTTCTTTAGTATCTTGACAATAGGAATAATGGATACGGTATTAAATTTAGTTCTTAGACATAGACGTTGCGAGAAAACACATTTGAAATTTTAAGCGTTTTCAGTTTCCCAAAACGTGAATTGAAAAATTCTACTTTAACCGTAAACAAGATTATTGTTTGTATAAATTTAGGGAAAGGAAAAACCCAGTCTGTCTAAGTTTTGTTACATATGAGTCATTTCTTGGTTTAAGTTAAGAAAAAACGAACTTTATGATGAACGCTAAAATCAATTTCTACTGACGTTACAGTACAAATTTTGTCTCATATGTTGAGGAATCTGAAAGAGGGGAAATAAAAACTATGGGTTCTTTAGTTCCTTGACAATAGGAATAAGGGATAGAGTATTAAAATTTAGTTCTTAGACATAGACGTTGCGAGAAAACAAAATTTGGGAAATTTTAAGCGTTTTTAGTTTCCAAAACGTTGAATTGAAAATTCTAACTTTAACCGTAAACAAGATTATTGTTTGTATAAATTTAGGGAAAGGTAAACCCAGTCTGTCTAATTAGTTTTGTATACAATGACGTCATTTCTTTGGTTTAAGTTGAAGAAAAA
The DNA here is from genome assembly GCA_021186555.1 of Reticulitermes speratus. Classification (NCBI taxonomy): domain Eukaryota; kingdom Metazoa; phylum Arthropoda; class Insecta; order Blattodea; family Rhinotermitidae; genus Reticulitermes; species Reticulitermes speratus. Next base: position 454 of record JAJKFL010000121.1, on the reverse strand, counting down.
AACGAACTTTATTGTTTAACGCTACATCAATTCTAAGACGTTAGAGTACAAATTTTGTCTCTATGTTGAGGAATCAAAAGAGGAAATACAACTATGGCTTTTCTTTAGTATCTTGAAAATTTAGAATAATGGTTACGAGTATTAAATTTAGTTTCTTGGGACATATGACGTTGCGAGAAAACACATTGAAATTTTTAAGCGTTTTCCAGCTCAAAACGTTGAATTGAAACAATCTAATTTTAAAAACCGTAAACAAGATTATTGTTTGTATAAATTTAGGGAAAGGTAAAACCCAGTCTGTCAAAAGGTTTTTTTTATACATATGACGTCTTTTCCTTTGGTTTAAGTTGAAGTAAAAACGAACTTTATTGATGAACGCTACATCAATTTACTGACGTTACGAGTACAAATTTTTCCCCATATTTTTGAGGAATCTGAAAGAGTGAAATACACA
>JAJKFL010000011.1:39192428-39222847 GCA_021186555.1 Reticulitermes speratus | reverse complement strand
ACTTACAGCCTCAAAATTTGTACGAGTAGGAAAGAAAGCCAGCCTATAAATTCCCTGCAACGCAGGAGTAATCGCAGCAGAAGCCTGAAATCAAGGTTAAAACCAAGTAAAGTAGTCCGACTAAACTGACAGCGTCGACGAACAAGGCCCCGCCACTGGTGACTTATGAAGACACTCACCTTATTGGTTTATATCAATTTTGATATTATCCTCCCATACACACCTCGGTCTTCGAAGTGGTGTCTCTACTTTAGATTTACTGTACAAAATTTTGTGTTCAAGTCTTCTCTCTCCCATGCGTGCTACATGATTCCCACGACATCCGTAATTGATATGTAAAGGTAAAGGTAAAGCAATCCCAATAAAAGACCATGACAAACCATTACGGTTCCAGGAGGTTGAGGCTCCCAGAATTTTAGACAATCGGCACATGAAGGTGGTAAGGTTGTCAGCCCTACGCACCGGCCGCCTTTACCCCCCAGGACAGAATCCTGGTACTCATTTGTGTTAGAGGCTGAGTTGGCCCCAGGGCCATAGTGCGACCGAAACGATTATGTCAATGAGACCATCGGGAATCGAACCCGTGACGTTCCGGTTTGTAGCGCAGTGCCTCAACCAGCTGCGCCACCGCGTGCCCCTCTTAATTGATATGTACTGATTCGTAATGTCTGAGGAAGGGTGCAAATTATGCAGTTCCTCAAACATTCTCCACCCTGTCATTTCCTCCCTCCTCATGACATCGCCAGTCTGCAACATTTGACCACTGAAACACAAGATTCTTTCACAGCGCCTGGAAACCTACTACCCGCTCCACAGCTACGCCGGAGAAGTTGCCGTGTGGGCACGGCGTATCACACTTCTCGGCACAAAGCACACACGTCCTTTTATTTCGGTAGACGCAGTATCTTCGCGCACTGACGTGACGTCTTATGTAGTCTCATATGAAGACGTTAATATACACAAAGCATCAGACACGTCGTATTATGTCATTTAGACGCTGCTTCTGTAACCATTCCACGCCTGACAGAAAAAAGAGAAGACGGTACACTTACTACAGAGAACATTAGGCCTGTGAAGGTTCTGAGGCCATGCCCGCTCGTCCTTTTGGCAAAGGCATGCTGGATAAAAAAATAAAGCTTTGGATATAAAATAGGAAAGTGATGGGAAGTGAAATGTCTGAGAATGAGGCAGAGGAAAAAGTTGAGCGGTTGCTGTATAAGCTGAATGTTGATATGAACATTGGGAAGGCTGTATCAGAAGCAGGCAAAGTAACGTGCAGTTCCGGTAGAAACTGATCTCTGGGTCTAGGATCGAGGAAACAGCAAACCTTGATCCAGTTGGTCAGTCGGAAGAACTTACTGATGCATACTGACTTAATGATGCATACTAACTTACTGATGCATACTGACTTACTGATGCATACTGACTTACTGATGCATACAGACTTACTGATGCATACTGACTTACTGATGCATACTGACTTACTGATGCATACTGACTTACTGATGCATACTGACTTACTGATGCATACTGACTTACTGATGCATACTGACTTACTGATGCATACTGACTTACTGATGCATACTGACTTACTGATGCATACTGACTTACTGATGCATACTGACTTACTGATGCATACTGACTTACTGATGCATACTGACTTACTGATGCATACTGACCTACTGATGCATACTGACTTACTGATGCATACTGACTTACTGATGCATACTGACTTACTGATGCATACTGACTTACTGATGCATACAGACTTACTGATGCATACAGACTTACTGATGCATACTGACTTACTGATGCATACTGACTTACTGATGCATACTGACTTACTGATGCATACTGACTTACTGATGCATACTGACTTACTGATGCATACTGACTTACTGATGCATACTGACTTACTGATGCATACTGACTTACTGATGCATACTGACTTACTGATGCATACTGACTTACTGATGCATACTGACTTACTGATGCATACTGACTTACTGATGCATACTGACTTACTGATGCATACTGACTTACTGATGCATACTGACTTACTGATGCATACTGACTTACTGATGCATACTGACTTAATAATGCATACTGACTTACTGATGCATACTGACTTCCAGGCAGGAGCCCAGCTTTCATATACACGAATCCTACAGGAAAACAGATTTGTATCGGTTCTGTTCTGTTCGATTAGCAACTAGCAGCAGTTTAGGTTAAAAGAACGACGAGCTTTCAAACCAAAAAAATTCATTCAGCACCTTAAAACGTGACTTTAAAAGACTAGTATTTTAAAGAGGATTGTATGAGAAAACACAAAGTTTTTGAAAATTAAAAAGGATGGCACATACACCTAGTACTGTCTAAAAAGTAAATTTGTCCATATCAACAACACGAATGCGTGTAGGGTGAGCAGAGGTATAGCTCCACTTGATCTCGAAAATGGGATAAATGACTAACGAATTTGTAGATCATGAGGTTTGTGGTGTTACATATGGGAAAGGAGATGTAGGTAAGCCAGGCTCACATGGGATGGGTAAAAGGGGAATGTGCCACAGTTAATCGGTGTACAGAGAAGGCAGCAGGTTACTCCGAAACGTCGGCAACACAACCCACTTTCGTACGACCAGAAAAAAATCCCAAAACGCGACTAACATCAACAACGAAGCACCGTGACAGCAACATCTGGAGAACAACACGTCGGGCGAGTTGTTTACACAAACAAACGTCACCGCGTTTTATGTAAGGAACGAGTGCTCAAGAGTCAGACCCGGGCCAACTAGGTGAACAACTATCTAAGCAACGTGTCCCGCCCTGCTCTCCCAGAACGTCGTTACGTCACTGAATATCTCCCACATATCTAAAAGAGCATTGCTTTGATTGAGGGTTCCCAGGCTTCGCCCGTTTGTCGTTTGGTAAGAGCAGCATGTAGATAAAGATGAGTATGGAGGATTGGTGGAATGATACTGACAGGGAAAACTGAAGTACTGGGAGAGAAACATTATACAGCGTTGGTGGTAGATGGATGAATGAGTATGGAGCATTGGTGGAATGATACTGACAGGGGAAACTGAAGTACTGGGAGAGAAACATTATACAGCGTTGGTGGTAGATGAATGAATGAGTATGGAGCATTGGTGGAATGATACTGACAGTGGAAACTGAAGTACTGGGAGAGAAACATTATACAGCGTTGGTGGTAGATGGATGAATGAGTATGGAGCATTGGTGGAATGATACTGACAGGGGAAACTGAAGTACTGGGAGAGAAACATTATACAGCGTTGGTGGTAGATGGATGAATGAGTATGGAGCATTGGTGGAATGACACTGACAGGGGAAAACTGAAGTACTGGAAGAGAAACATTATACAGCGTTGGTGGTAAATGTATGAATGAGTATGGAGCATTGGTGGAATGATACTGACAGTGGAAACTGAAGTACTGGGAGAGAAACATTATACAGCGTTGGTGGTAGATGGATGAATGAGTATGGAGCATTGGTGGAATGATACTGACAGGGAAAACTGAAGTACTGGGAGAGAAACATTATACAGCGTTGGTGGTAGATGGATGAATGAGTATGGAGCATTGGTGGAATGATACTGACAGGGGAAACTGAAGTACTGGGAGAGAAACATTATACAGTGTTGGTGGTAGATGAATGAATGAGTATGGAGCATTGGTGGAATGATACTGACAGGGGAAACTGAAGTACTGGGAGAGAAACATTATACAGCGTTGGTGGTAGATGGATGAATGAGTATGGAGCATTGGTGGAATGACACTGACAGGGGAAAACTGAAGTACTGGAAGAGAAACATTATACAGCGTTGGTGGTAAATGTATGAATGAGTATGGAGCATTGGTGGAATGATACTGACAGTGGAAACTGAAGTACTGGGAGAGAAACATTATACAGCTTTGGTGGTAGATGGATGAATGAGTATGGAGTATTGGTGGAATGACACTGACAGGGGAAAACTGAAGTACTGGAAGAGAAACATTATACAGCGTTGGTGGTAAATGTATGAATGAGTATGGAGCATTGGTGGAATGATACTGACTGGGGAAAACTGAAGTACTGGGAGAGAAATATTATACAGCGTTGGTGGTAGATGGATGAATGAGTATGGAGCATTGGTGGAATGACACTGACAGGGGAAAACTGAAGTACTGGAAGAGAAACATTATACAGCGTTGGTGGTAAATGTATGAATGAGTATGGAGCATTGGTGGAATGATACTGACAGTGGAAACTGAAGTACTGGGAGAGAAACATTATACAGCGTTGGTGGTAGATGGATGAATGAGTATGGAGCTTTGGTGGAATGATACTGACAGGGGAAATCTGAAGTACTGGGAGAGATACATTATATAGCGTTGGTGGTAGATGGATGAATGGGTATGGAGCATTGGTGGAATAATACTGACAGAGGAAAACTGAAGTACTGGGAGAGAAACATTATACAGCGTTGGTGGTAGATGGATGAATGAGTATGGAGCTTTGGTGGAATGATACTGACAGGGGAAATCTGAAGTACTTGGAGAGAAACATTATATAGCGTTGGTGGTAGATGGATGAATGGGTATGGAGCATTGGTGGAATGATACTGACAGGGGAAAACTGAAGTACTGGGAGAAAAACATTATACAGCGTGTGTGGTAGATGAATGAATGAGTATGGAGCATTGGTGGAATGATACTGACAGGGGAAAACTGAAGTACTGAGAGAAAAACATTATGCAGCGTGTGTGGTAGATGGATGAATGAGTATGGAGCATTGGTGGAATGATACTGCCAGGGAAAATCCGAAGTACTCGGAGGAAAACCTGTCCCAGTGGTCGTTCGTTCACGATAAATCCCCCACAAACTTAAGCTTAAAACGGATCTAGAAAATAAGTGAAGATTCAGGTCCTACCTCACACTAAACACACTGCTTCTTCTTTACACAGATTACAATTATAATGGTGTTTTGGGAAACAAATCTCTGTTTGCTCTAATAATCATACGAAACACAAATTCAATGTGTAGGCAAAACACAGAGCTTTCTAATTATAAGTAGCTAGTACATAGTTACCGCTAAACTTTATTGGGTTAATGTAGGTCAAATAACATTGTCAAACTAAAGAATTAAATTGTGAATACGGACACCGTCTCCTTTCCATTATGCACATATAAGCTAAATTTGATGCCCTGTAACCAAGCACGTTCGCACACTTCTGACACATTCAGGAGGCACCGGTTTTGAATCTCGACCCTCACACTGACTATTCTTATGAAGTGTTTCGTCATTTTCCTCAGATCCTCCAAGCTCATGCTGGGAGATTACCACGAAGGTGTCGTGCCATTTCCTTTCCAATTCAATATTCATTTCCTCATTCTACGATCTGACGTACGTGTAACCTGAGCTACTGATGACTACGTTAAATAAACCACAAAATGAAATACCCTGCAATATAAAATGTTCTGCCCAAAAAATCGAGAGGCCACACAAGGTGACAAAAGTACCGAGCCCTGTGTACAGCAGCGAATAAATACACACTTAAGTACGTTCTTAATCAGTTTACACGTCTGAATGCTTCAAACTGACGGCAGCAAAATACTGTGTTGCCACTCAGATATTTGCATCACAGTTTGTCGCCTAACACGGTATTCGCACGAGAGAGATGCCAAAATATCACACTCGTTTCTATACACTGTATCAGTTTTCGATACCCCAGCAGTATTTTTACAGAACACACTGGCAAAAAATTCGAGTTGGTAACATTTAATATCCTATAAATTGGAAATACCTAGAAGTACAGAGTGTATCAAAAGTTAATATTACATTCTGTATCATTTCAATTCATGAGACACTGATTCTGTGCCATGCTGCTAGGGCTACAGCACACAATTATAGAGTTAATGATCGCAATTAACGTAACCATTATCCGATAAAGGCTTCAATCTTTATTTTCGGTATACACAATGATACATACTTGTAATTGCGAGTATTGAGTGCTGCTTTCAGTGTACCGTGGATACTTTGAGTACACAGTACCGCGGCCAATAGGCTCTAAATACGGTCACTAGGCTGTGAATACGGCCATCACGCTCTTAATACAGTCACTACGCTCTGAATACAGCCACTACGCTCTGAATACGGTCACTAGGCTCTGAATACAGCAGTTTTCTCTCCATGGATAATAACTCACAATCTACATATCACGCATTCGAATCCGAAACTTCAGAATCATGTTCCATTTTACTATTATTCTCCAGAACTACATAATGTACGTGATATGTCAGGTAATCGTGGTGGAAGCAATATCATGGCTTTCTGATGACTTGATGACATACAGTTTGGTAAATGGGTACTGAAGTATCGAAAGGTTGCCTCCTTCCTATTTGCAAGTATTGAACCCTAAAGATGGAGGTGTCAGGTTATTCTGAAAGGTTGGTACCATTTTAAAAACTATATGACGTCATGTCCCAGAAGACAGTATAATATTAAAACTGTGTAAGCTCGTAATGTTTCCTTCAGCCCAGCAAATCTAACGCACATCCTTTCATTTCACTGCCCTAAGGCCTACGCGTGTCACGCAGGGGTCAGTCCTTATTTCCGAAAGCGTGAAATCAGGGTTTTCAATGACGCTGCAAGGGCTGAAGAAAAGTCACGATGTGAGCACATTATACAATTTATGCCAAAGCATGTGTCATTGTGAACACGCTATCATTGTCCTTGGAAATCAAGGTTACTACCGACATCTTGTAGCGAACTTTCGAACCACGTTATCAAACACGCTAGATAAGGTCGTACTGAATCAAGGTTACTACTGACATCTGGTAACGAACTTTCGAACCACGTTATCAAACATGCTAGATAAGGTCGTACTGAATCAAGGTTACTACTGACATCTTGTAGCGAACTTTCGAACTACGTTATCAAACACGCTAGATAAGGTCGTACTGAATGAATGTTACTACCGACATCTTGTAGCGAACTTTCAAACCACATTATCAAACACGCTAGGTAAGGTCGTACTGAATCAAGGTTACTACCGACATCTCGTAGCGAACTTTCGAACCACGTTATCAAACACGCTAGGTAAGGTCGTACTGAATCAAGGTTACTACCGACATCTCGTAGCGAACTTTCGAACTACGTTATCAAACACGCTAGATAAGGTCGTACTGAATCAAGGTTACTACTGACATCTCGTAGCGAACTTTCGAACTACGTTATCAAACACGCTAGAGAAGGTCGTACTGAATCAAGGTTACTACTGACATCTTGTAGCGAACTTTCAAACCACGTTATCAAACACGCTAGAGAAGGTCGTACTGAATCAAGGTTACTACTGACATCTTGTAGCGAACTTTCAAACCACGTTATCAAACACGCTAGGTAAGGTCGTACTGAATCAAGGTTACTACCGACATCTCGTAGCGAACTTTCAAACCACGTTATCAAACACGCTAGGTAAGGTCGTACTGAATCAAGGTTACTACCGACATCTCGTAGCGAACTTTCAAACCACGTTATCAAACAAGCTAGGTAAGGTCGTACTGAATCAAGGTTACTACCGACATCTCGTAGCGAACTTTTGAACTACGTTATCAAACACGCTAGATAAGGTCGTACTGAATCAAGGTTACTACTGACATCTTGTAGCGAACTTTCAAACCACGTTATCAAACACGCTAGAGAAGGTCGTACTGAATCAAGGTTACTACCGACATCTGGTAGCGAACTTTCGAACCACGTTATCAAACACGCTAGAGAAGGTCGTACTGAATCAAGGTTACTACCGACATCTGGTAGCGAACTTTCGAACCACGTTATCAAACACGCTAGAGAAGGTCGTACTGAATCAAGGTTACTACTGACATCTCGTAGCGAACTTTCAAACCACGTTATCAAACACGCTAGGTAAGGTCGTACTGAATCAAGGTTACTACCGACATCTCGTAGCGAACTTTCAAACCACGTTATCAAACACGCTAGGTAAGGTCGTACTGAATCAAGGTTACTACCGACATCTCGTAGCGAACTTTCAAACCACGTTATCAAACAAGCTAGGTAAGGTCGTACTGAATCAAGGTTACTACCGACATCTCGTAGCGAACTTTTGAACTACGTTATCAAACACGCTAGATAAGGTCGTACTTAATCAAGGTTACTACTGACATCTTGTAGCGAACTTTCAAACCACGTTATCAAACACGCTAGAGAAGGTCGTACTGAATCAAGGTTACTACCGACATCTGGTAGCGAACTTTCGAACCACGTTATCAAACACGCTAGAGAAGGTCGTACTGAATCAAGGTTACTACCGACATCTGGTAGCGAACTTTCGAACCACGTTATCAAACACGCTAGAGAAGGTCGTACTGAATCAAGGTTACTACTGACATCTTGTAGCGAACTTTCAAACCACGTTATCAAACACGCTAGGTAAGGTCGTACTGAATCAAGGTTACTACCGACATCTCGTAGCGAACTTTCGAACCACGTTATCAAACACGCTAGGTAAGGTCGTACTGAATCAAGGTTACTACCGACATCTCGTAGCGAACTTTCGAACTACGTTATCAAACACGCTAGAGAAGGTCGTACTGAATCAAGGTTACTACTGACATCTTGTAGCGAACTTTCAAACCACGTTATCAAACACGCTAGAGAAGGTCGTACTGAATCAAGGTTACTACTGACATCTTGTAGCGAACTTTCAAACCACGTTATCAAACACGCTAGGTAAGGTCGTACTGAATCAAGGTTACTACCGACATCTCGTAGCGAACTTTCAAACCACGTTATCAAACAAGCTAGGTAAGGTCGTACTGAATCAAGGTTACTACCGACATCTCGTAGCGAACTTTTGAACTACGTTATCAAACACGCTAGATAAGGTCGTACTGAATCAAGGTTACTACTGACATCTTGTAGCGAACTTTCAAACCACGTTATCAAACACGCTAGAGAAGGTCGTACTGAATCAAGGTTACTACCGACATCTGGTAGCGAACTTTCGAACCACGTTATCAAACACGCTAGAGAAGGTCGTACTGAATCAAGGTTACTACCGACATCTGGTAGCGAACTTTCGAACCACGTTATCAAACACGCTAGAGAAGGTCGTACTGAATCAAGGTTACTACTGACATCTTGTAGCGAACTTTCAAACCACGTTATCAAACACGCTAGGTAAGGTCGTACTGAATCAAGGTTACTACCGACATCTCGTAGCGAACTTTCAAACCACGTTATCAAACACGCTAGGTAAGGTCGTACTGAATCAAGGTTACTACCGACATCTCGTAGCGAACTTTCAAACCACGTTATCAAACACGCTAGGTAAGGTCGTACTGAATCAAGGTTACTACCGACATCTCGTAGCGAACTTTCAAACCACGTTATCAAACAAGCTAGGTAAGGTCGTACTGAATCAAGGTTACTACCGACATCTCGTAGCGAACTTTCAAACCACGTTATCAAACAAGCTAGGTAAGGTCGTACTGAATCAAGGTTACTACCGACATCTCGTAGCGAACTTTCAAACCACGTTATCAAACAAGCTAGGTAAGGTCGTACTGAATCAAGGTTACTACCGACATCTCGTAGCGAACTTTCAAACCACGTTATCAAACAAGCTAGGTAAGGTCGTACTGAATCAAGGTTACTACCGACATCTCGTAGCGAACTTTTGAACTACGTTATCAAACACGCTAGATAAGGTCGTACTGAATCAAGGTTACTACCGACATCTGGTAGCGAACTTTCAAACCACGTTATCAAACACGCTAGGTAAGGTCGTACTGAATCAAGTTACTACCGACATCTCGTAGCGAACTTTCAAACCACGTTATCAAACACGCTAGGTAAGGTCGTACTGAATCAAGGTTACTACCGACATCTCGTAGCGAACTTTCGAACCACGTTATCAAACAAGCTAGGTAAGGTCGTACTGAATCAAGGTTACTACCGACATCTCGTAGCGAACTTTTGAACTACGTTATCAAACACGCTAGATAAGGTCGTACTGAATCAAGGTTACTACTGATATCTTGTAGCGAACTTTCAAACCACGTTATCAAACACGCTAGAGAAGGTCGTACTGAATCAAGGTTACTACCGACATCTCGTAGCGAACTTTTGAACTACGTTATCAAACACGCTAGATAAGGTCGTACTGAATCAAGGTTACTACTGACATCTTGTAGCGAACTTTCAAACCACGTTATCAAACACGCTAGAGAAGGTCGTACTGAATCAAGGTTACTACCGACATCTCGTAGCGAACTTTTGAACTACGTTATCAAACACGCTAGATAAGGTCGTACTGAATCAAGGTTACTACTGACATCTTGTAGCGAACTTTCGAACCACGTTATCAAACACGCTAGAGAAGGTCGTACTGAATCAAGGTTACTACCGACATCTCGTAGCGAACTTTCAAACCACGTTATCAAACACGCTAGGTAAGGTCGTACTGAATCAAGGTTATTACCGACATCTCGTAGCGAACTTTCAAACCACGTTATCAAACAAGCTAGGTAAGGTCGTACTGAATCAAGGTTACTACCGACATCTCGTAGCGAACTTTTGAACTACGTTATCAAACACGCTAGATAAGGTCGTACTGAATCAAGGTTACTACTGACATCTTGTAGCGAACTTTCGAACCACGTTATCAAACACGCTAGAGAAGGTCGTACTGAATCAAGGTTACTACCGACATCTGGTAGCGAACTTTCGAACTACGTTATCAAACACGCTAGATAAGGTCGTACTGAATCAAGGTTACTACCGACATCTGGTAACGAACTTTCGAACCACATTATCAAACACGCTAGAGAAGGTCATACTGAATCAAGGTTACTACTGTCATCTGGTAGCGAACTTTCGAACCACATTATCAAACACGCTAGATAAGGTCGTACTGAATCAAGGTTACTACCGACATCTGGTAACGAACTTTCGAACCACGTTATCAAACACGCTAGATAAGGTCGTACTGACCTGGAGTGCGTTGGGCCAGAGGCAGGTGACGTTGGGCGGAAGTTCTGGCTGTCCAGGTGACGACGGCTGCGGCGGGCAGACTGCCTTCGAGGGTGCAGAATTCCCGTACTGAGCCACCTGGACGGAGATGCTGGTGCCGTGCGGACATTTGAGGGTCACAATCTCATTGTCACAGCCCGCCCTCTGGTACGTCCTCAGCGTGCCTGACAACAGAGCTGCAGATTGAAACAAACAGACAGACGAACAGAGAGTTAGAGCCCGTCACCAGCGTTAGTTCTGTGACCCACAGCATCACCTGACCTCACAAAGCACACCGAAAGGAATTACTGACTTTATCAAAGCTTGCAGAGTACATATGGACAAAGTGGAACACAGCTTAATAATTCAGCATGTCCCCGGGTCAGATAAAGTGGTAATCTGTTTGACTGAAATGGATGTTAGAATATTGGGTTCATTTAATATTTAATGGTGGAATTGCAGGACTTGATTCAACAGTACAATGCAGTTTATAGAAGGGATAACAGGAGAGGAAAACAGGACAAGTTAACGTGAAATGAACGGAGTGATAAAGAGAAATAAATAAAGCAGAAAAGAATTAATACTGGGGGAAGGAAACACAGAAGAAAAGACAGTGAAAATGAATGAGAAATGCAAATAATAGTAAGGGAACAAGAATAAAACATGGAAACAGGAAAGGAGTATAAAAATAAGACAGAGAACAACTATAAGCGTGACAGAGTAACAAATAAAGAGCAATAAGACGGGACTGCGGCCTGAATGGCTCAGTCGGTATAATGATTACGCTACGGGCCAAACGTCCGAGGAACCATGGTTCGATTCCCGGCAGGGAAATAAATTTTCTCTTCACCAAAGCTTCACAAAAGCTTCTGGGGAGCAACTAACCCCTACTCAGTGGGTACCGGGGAATTTTTGACCGGCAGTAAAGCGGTCTGGGCGTAAATTTTACAAATCACCCCATCTAGTAGAGAGATTAAGAATGAGTAGAGCTATAACTCCACACCCCTATACGCCTTCATGGCTTACACAGTGACATATTTGTCCTTATTTGTAATAACACAAGAGTGTAATCATGAAGGTGAGATAAAGCATAAAACAAAAGACGAATAAAGTGTAAAACAGAAGAAACAAAGAAGAGAGAAAATGCCGAATGAAAGAGCAGGAAAACAGAGTCATAGCAAATGGTGGTTGGGGGGGTTCACATTGTATTAGTCACGTGGTCAGGCAAGGCTGTAGATAATCGGCGTTAGAAGCATGTGGAAACCAAAGCACACAGCATGCACAGACAGACAGTGTTACGTAGGGTCCTGAAGGTTACCGTATTGTGGAATGTGACGCCGTGTAGGTGGGACACACGTAACTGAGGTTTATCTTACACAATCATGCGTGAAAAATGACGGAAAAGGAGTTTAGCAGGTTAATCTAACATAAGGCGACAAAACTGTTCGCACGTTGAAAAGGTTTTAAGAAATAAGATATTTTGTTTATTAATGTATTGCTTATTTAACGACGATATCAGTGACTCACGTCACACAGTGCCTGTTTTATCGTGCCACTGAGAGCAAGCAGGTGTCACGGGATGTACTGATTAGCGTAGGATCTGTATGCAATACAGCTGCCGTGCTCGGTTAAACGATAAAAAAGAACACCCTGTATAGAGCGCCGAACAGTAAGATAAATAATGGTTTGAAAAGGATGTGGAAGGAAGGGAATCTGACTTCGTTCAAGACAATACCCCTCATTTACGTAGAGGCACTGAGGAAAACCTCAAAAACCTCAGTGAAATAGACGGTGTTTCGTCCGAGATGCGAGATTGGTGCCTCATTGAGTGCTGTTTTTGAGTTTTAAGTACAGTGACGGTTGTAACAGTGTGGGCGCAATTTTTGTTGTACGTCTGTCTGTAACTAACAGGGGCCACGGGAAGCAGGTGTGATGACTTCGTATGCGGCAAATCTTGACGCGCCTTAACCTTGGTGCCAGATGCAGATGTACAGCTCAAATAGATGCAGATGTACAGCTCAAACACTGCAGATGTACATCTCAAACAGCTGCAGATGTACAGCTCAAACATATGCAGATGTACAGCTCAAACAGCTGCAGATGTACAACTCAAACAGTGCAGATGTACAGCTCAAACACTGCAGATGTACAGCTCAAACAACTGCAGATGTACAGCTCAAACAGCTGCAGATGTACAGCTCAAACAGCTCAGATGCACAGTCAAACAGCTGCAGTGTACATCAAACAGATGCAGATGTACAGCTCAAACAGTGCAGATGTACAGTTCAAACAACTGCAGATGTACAGTTCCACACAGCTGCAGATAGCACAACTCAAACAGCTGCAGATGCACAGCTCAAACAGCTGCAGATGTACAGCTCAAACCAAACTGCTATCACTTTACTACCAGGCAGAGCGACCGGTAACTATTGCAAAGAAAGCTGGGTGGGCCCTGCTAACAGTCTGCAGACGACAGGGCAAAGAATGAACCCTGATATCTGCCACAGATCACTTACCGAGCCACAAAACAGAGCGACCCAGGTCACTGGACCCTCAGCAAGTCAGTCCAACTCTTATTATTTCACGTGATTAACACTACTGGAATTTCCATGCAATTCTGGAGTGTCGAGAGGCAGATAGAAGAACGAGGGACTTAATAATTGTTTTTAACATAGCCCACACGTGTACGTTCGTATATACAGTGATACATATTGATAGCAAACTGTACACAGATGATAAAACACAACACTTAGTCATGTTTATACAAACCCCGACATGTTTCGATGCCTTAGTACATCATCTTCAGGGGGAACCACAATTTAAAAACACTTAAAAACACTAGTATAGTTTTTAAAATTTGTGCTTGTGTTTTAAAAAAACTTAAAACACTTAAAAACACTAGTACAAATTTTAAATATTGTGCTAGTGTGCTCAAAACACAAGCTCAGTTTTTAAAAATTTACTTGTGTTTTAAAAACTTAAAACACTTAAAACACTAGTATAGTTTTAAATTTGTTTTAAAAAACACAGTTTTAAATTGTGCTTGTGTTTTAAAAAGCTTAAAACATTTAAAAAACATAGCACAGTTTTTAAAAATTGTTTGTGTTCAAAATTAAAATACTTAAAAACAAAGCAGTTTTTCAAAATTGTGTTTGCGTTTTAAAAACACTTAAAACAAAAAGCCAACAGTTTTTAAAAATTGTGCTTGTTTTAAAAAACTTAAAACACTTAAAAACAGAAGCAATTTTAAAAATGTGCTTGTGTTTAAAAAACTTAAAATACTTAAAACACAAGCACAGTTTTTAAAAATTGTGTTTTGCGTTTAAACACTTAAAACAGAAGCACAGTTTTTAAAAATTGTGCTTGTTTTAAAAACTTAAAACACTTAAAAACAGAAGCACAATTTTTAAAAAATGTGCTTGTGTTTGAAAAACTTAAAATTCTTAAAAACACAGTTTTTAAAAATTGTGCTTTTTTCATAAAAAAAGTTAAAACTCTTAAAAACACTAGCAGAGTTTTTAAGTGTTTTTATGTAGTGCACCCTGAAGATGATGCACTAAGGCATCGAAACATGTCGGGGCTTGTATAAAGGTGACTGAATGTTGTGTTTTATAATTTATGTACATTTGGTTATAAATATATATCATTGTATATTAAGTTTTTTTATTAACCCTCTAAAACGAAATGGTAATTATATGCACCACAGCTCTAAGACTCAAGAGGCTGGTGAGTGTTCTCGCATTTCTTATACTATTCCGTATAATTCCCACACTTAACAGCGACTACTTCCATAGCTACATTACCTTTGTCTTTGTAATAGAGATGCTGTGTGTTTACTGAGAGTTGGGAGATGAAATTTTATATACAATGTAGATTAAATTCACTTTTAAAAGCCTTAAACAAAATCCCTTTTTGGATTTGAAACAGCGAAAGAAAGCTAACACGACATCACCATTATACGTTCACTTAATGCGCCCATTGAAACTTTCGCACACATGTCACGGATAATAAACCACAAACGTGTTAACTGAGCGCAGTACGTAAAGGGACCGCGTGGTGGCGATGGCATTCCCGTGTCTCTGTGATATGTTCATCCAGTCTATTCTTCAGCAGCCGCCTGGCTTAGAGCCAACGCGGCTTCTATTCAGCGCCTGAATATCTACTACAACGCTAAACAGCCTACAAATGATACGGTAGGTAAAATGGCCGAAGCGTGAAGCTAACCGCATACACGTCTAAGGGTCAGATCAGTAGACACAATCACTGGCTGTTAATTTGAAGTCTGGGATTCGATACCGGAGTACTCTGTGGTATTCAGAGCAGCGTAGGGTTCGCCAGGGTCCTGTAACTTGCTGTACCACTGCTATCTGAAGTCTTAAGGCCTGTCAGATGCATCGTGCCACAATGTGTTCAAATCAAAATTTCAAAAGCATTTACGATTACAATAGCACTGATACAATAATCTAAAGTTTTACAGCCAGTCGCACCACACTAATTTAACTGTGAACTGCCACACCCACCCCCCGCTGCAACTCTTCATGGACACCAAGTGTTCACTTCAGGTTCACGAGTTGTGTAAAGACAGCCAGGCCAGTGATGCTGAACTTGACATAATAACACTGTCACACTGAGCTACACCACTCTGCAATTGACATACTAACACTGTACACTAACGCACCGCACTTTTTACTGCAGTTTACTACTGTCATCTTCCGCTCCTATTTTGAACTACTAGTAGTATAAATACATCTATGGATTACATTAAACGACACTGTCATCTTCTGCTCCTATTTGCAACTACTCGTTATATATATATTTATATATATATATATATATACTTGAGTAATATATAAAACGACACTGCCATCTCCTGCTCCTATTTTAAACTACTCGCAATATAAATAAACCTCTATAATAGACGCACAGAGTGCCATCTTCTACTCCTATTTGCATCTACTCGTACTGTAAGTACACCTATTTAACATACAAAACGGCAGTGTCAGCTTCTGCTCCTATTTATAACTACTCGCAATATAAATGCACTTCTTATATAAAACGACAGTCACCTTCTGCTCTTAATTGAAAGTAGTCGCAATATAAATGCACCTACGTAATATATAAAACAATCCCATCTTCCGCTCCTATCTGCAACTACTCGTAACAGAAATACACATACGTAATATATGAAACGAGTGACATTCTGCTCCTATCTGAAACTTCTCGTAATAGAAATACACCTACGTAATATATGAAACGAGTGTCATCTTCTGCTCCTATCTGAAATTTCTCGTAATATAAATACACAACTAATATATAAAACGAGTGTCATCTTCTGCGTCTATTTGCAACTACTCGTAATATAATACACATACGTAATATATAAAACGAGTGTCATCTTCTGCCCCTATTGCAACTACTACGTAATATAAATACACATACGTAATATATGAAACGAGTGTCATCTTCTGCTCCTATCTGCAACTACTCGTAATATAAATACACATACTAATATATGAAACGAGTGTCATCTTCTGCTCCTATCTGCAACTACTCGTAATATAAATACACATAGCGTAAATATGAAACGGGTGTCATCTTCTGCCCTATCTGCAACTACTCGTAATATAAATACACATACGTAATATATGAAACGAGTGTCATCTTCTGCTCCTATCTGCAACTACTCGTAATATAAATACACATAGTAATATAATAACGAGTGTCATCTTCTGCTCCTATCTGCAACTACTCGTAATATAAATACACATACGTAATATATGAAACAATGTCATCTTCTGCGCCTATTTGCAACTACTCGTATACAAATAAACATACGTAATATATGAAACGAGTGTCATCTTCTGCGCCTATTTGCAACTACTCGTAATATAATACACATACGTAATATATGAAACGAGTGTCATCTTCTGCGCCTATTTGCTACTAGTAATATAAATACACATACGTAATATATGAAACGAGTGTCCATCTTCTCTCCTATCTGCAACTACTCGTAATATAAATACACATACGTAATATATGAAACGAGTGTCATCTTCTGCTCCTATCTGCAACTACTCGTAATATAAATACACATATGTATATATATAACGAGTGTCATCTTCTGCTCCTATCTGCAAACTACTCGTAATAAAATACACATACGTAATATATGAAACGAGTGTCATCTTCTGCGCCTATTGCAACTACTCGTAATATAAATACACATACGTAATATATGAAACGAGTGTCATCTTCTGCTCCTATCTGCAACTACTCGTAATATAAATACACATACGTAATATATGAAACGAGTGTCATCTTCTGCGCCTATTTGCTCTAGTAAATAAATACACACACGTAATATATGAAACGAGTGTCATCTTCTGCTCCTATCTGCAACTACTCGTAATATAAATACACATACGTAATATATGAAACGAGTGTCATCTTCTGCGCCTATTTGCTACTAGTAATATAAATACACATACGTAATATATGAAACGAGTGTCATCTTCTGCTCCTATCTGCAACTACTCGTAATATAAATACACATACGTAATATATGAAACGAGTGTCATCTTCTGCTCCTATCTGCAACTACTCGTAATATAAATACACATACGTAATATATGAAACGGTGTCATCTTCTGCTCCTATCTGCAACTACTCGTAATATAAATACACATACGTAATATATGAAACGAGTGTCATCTTCTGCTCCTATCTGCAACTACTCGTAATATAAATACACATATGTAATATATATAACGAGTGTCATCTTCTGCTCCTATCTGCAACTACTCGTAATATAAATACACATACGTAATATATGAAACGAGTGTCATCTTCTGCGCCTATTTGCAACTACTCGTAATATAAATACACATACGTAATATATGAAACGAGTGTCATCTTCTGCTCCTATCTGCAACTACTCGTAATATAAATACACATACGTAATATATGAAACGAGTGTCATCTTCTGCGCCTATTTGCAACTACTCGTAATATAAATACACATACGTAATACATGAAACGAGTGTCATCTTCTGCTCCTATCTGCAACTACTCGTAATATAAATACACATACGTAATATATGAAACGAGTGTCATCTTCTGCGCCTATTTGCAACTACTCGTAATATAAATACACATACGTAATATATGAAACGAGTGTCATCTTCTGCTCCTATCTGCAACTACTCGTAATATAAATACACATACGTAATATATGAAACGAGTGTCATCTTCTGCGCCTATTTGCAACTACTCGTAATATAAATACACATACGTAATACATGAAACGAGTGTCATCTTCTGCTCCTATCTGCAACTACTCGTAATATAAATACACATACGTAATATATGAAAGACGCAACAAAACCTCTAACCATATCGTATATATGAACCTACAGGGTTTGTACACTGAGAAAAAGCTACGTAAAATAGTTTAAGTCACAACACACGTTTGTTAGGCCCTTTTACATTCACCAAGCATAGGAAGGACACATGTATTATAAATTTCCATGAAATAATTTTGAAAAATGTGTCAGATACTGTATCGAATTTGAAACTTTTCCACACTCGGCTACTCATCTTTGCGCACAAACTGGGGACAGACCTGCCTACAATGACCGCCTTCGTGTTTAAATGAATGGTCTGCTGACAGTTAAACACTGCTGACAGTTAACACTGCTAACAGTTAAACACAGGGCCGTCCATTAGAGAAGAACTGAAACTTTTACTAAACAAAATGGTTACGTAACAAGCGTCGTACATTTCTTACTAAAACAAAATTTGAAGCTGTTAATTTTCGAATTAAATTACGAAATGACCCATAAAGATGTTAATTGCACAACACCAAGCCGCGATGTTTAGTGATCATAAAACATCAAATGAATTAACCAGCAGCGCCATAAATACAAACGGCCAGGAGCAGAAATAAAAAAAAGCACTTTACTCTGGAATGAAAAATTTAATTGCAGTTTCATTATCACCAGCGGTTATGTACACGATCTCATTACATGTAAATTGAAATCGGGTGTTATATTATTTGAAACTGACGTGTTTTAAATTATCAATATATGAACACGTGTTACAAAAATTACAAAAAAAAAATGCAGTGAATTGCTATGTTTCAATCATAATACATTGTAAGCAAATATTCACTTTTACCGAAATTCCATAAATGGTAAAAGGGTTCAAAGGCCCATATTATATATACCATATATTTATTAATGATATACAAATTCATATTTACAAATAACCGTGCCGCCAACGGAATCACAAACGAGCCTATTGACATACAATACAGCTTTAACATCTCATCGGTTTTCAAATCAACTATTGTGAAAGATCGGTAACAACCCGGTGGTTACAAAACTGATTCGCAATAAACATTGTACTATTTAGCACAACTAATATTCTCAGAGTTTGGACCTGTAAGCCTCAGATACGCAAATTTGGACCTGTAAGCCTCAGATACGCAAATTTGGACCAGTAAGCCTCAGATACGCAAGTTTGGACCTGTAAGCCTCAGATACGCAAGTTTGGACCTGTAAGCCTCAGATACGCAAGTTTGGACCTGTAAGCCTCAGATATGCAAGTTTGGACCTGTAAGCCTCAGATACGCAAATTTGGATCTGTAAGCCTCAGATACGCAAGTTTGGACCTGTAAGCCTCAGATACGCAAATTTGGATCTGTAAGCCTCAGATACGCAAGTTTGGACCTGTAAGCCTCAGATACGCAAATTAGGACCTGTAAGCCTCAGATACGCAAGTTTGGACCTGTAAGCCTCAGATAAGTAAATTTGGACCTGCAAGCCTCAGATAAGCAAATTTGGACCTGTAAGCCTCAGATACGCAAATTTGGACCTGTAAGCCTCAGATACGCAAGTTTGGACCTGTAAGCCTCAGATACGCAAATTTTGTATCTGTAAGCCTCAGATACGCAAGTTTGGATCTGTAAGCCTCAGTACGCAAGTTTGGATCTGTAAGCCTCAGATACGCAAGTTTGGACCTGTAAGCCTCAGATACGCAAGTTTTGGATCTGTAAGCCTCAGATACGCAATTTTGGACCTGTAAGCCTCAGATACGCAAGTTTGGACCTGTAAGCCTCAGATACGCAAATTTGGATCTGTAAGCCTCAGATACGCAAATTTGGATCTGTAAGCCTCAGATACGCAAGTTTGGATCTGTAAGCCTCAGATACGTAATATTGGACCTGTAAGCCTCAGATAAGCAAGTTTGGATCTGTAAGCCTCAGATACGCAATTTTGGACCTGTAAGCCTCAGATACGCAAGTTTGGATCTGTAAGCCTCAGATACGCAAGATTGGACCTGTAAGCCTCAGATACGCAAGTTTGGACCTGTAAGCCTCAGATACGCAAGTTTGGACCTGTACGCCTCAGATACGCAAGTTTGGAACTGTAAGCATCAGATACGCAAGTTTGGACCTGTAAGCCTCCGATACGCAAGTTTGGATCTGTAAGCCTCAGTACGCAAGTTTGGATCTGTAAGCCTCAGTACGCAAGTTTGGATCTGTAAGCCTCAGATACGTAAGTTTGGATCTGTAAGCCTCAGATACGCAAGTTTGGACCTGTAAGCCTCAGATTCGCAAATTTGGACCTGTAAGCCTCAGATACGCAATTTTGGACATGTAAGCCTCAGATATGCAAGTTTGGACCTGTAAGCCTCAGATACGCAATTTTGGACATGTAAGCCTCAGATATGCAAGTTTGGACCTGTAAGCCTCAGATACGCAATTTTGGACATGTAAGCCTCAGATATGCAAGTTTGGACCTGTAAGCATCAGATACGCAAGTTTGGACCTGTAAGCCTCAGATACGCAAGTTTCACCTCGACTAAACTCACTCGTCCTTCAAAAAAAACTTCTACCTTAAGGTCAGATTCCGTCTCTAAATTTCCTCTTTTATTCTGATTCGGCTGGATTACACTAACGAGCTGCGTGCATACAGCATCCCCGTGTTTCACACAATAATGAATAAAAAGTGTTTACCTCCGATATGTATAATACAACTGGTAAGGAAATTTAACCATATCCCGGGCGAAGAACAGGTGCTCTTACTTCGAAATAAGATTCGGTCCGCTGCTTGTTCGACGCTCATTACAACACGCAATTACGGCGGAACTGATCAGACATTCTGCTGTCTCACGACCACAGTCAGCAGCATTTCTGCGTTATGTAGATGTGGGCGGTTTCATATGCAACCAGCACGTCAATTCCCTACGGGCAAGTGTTTACACAGAACGCGCTCACTGCAGAAACTCTAGTGCAGAACTTCTGCATTTCAAAACAACCTTCTATCATCTCGCACGAAAGTTTTACGATCTCCTGTGGATTACTCCAGATTCTTAGGGGCATTAAACTGTTTTATTTGCTTCTTTCTTCCATTTGATTTCCTCTGCTCTTCCTTTCCTTCCGTTCTTCTCTTTCTTTAAATCTATCTCCCTCATCTTATATTTTATTTACACCCACGAAAGTCGGTTATAAATGTCAGAAATAGGACTGAATATTTTGTGTCGTTATAAACGAGTGTCGTTATAACCGAGAAGTATAATGTTATGGTTAACAGTAAGGAATTAATTGGTATCACAGAATATCTGACGTTATAGACGAGGTATCGCATAAACCGATGTCGTTATAACCGGGTTCGTCTGTATTCCCTTGTGGTTTACATAGCGAAGGTTTCAACTGATAAGATTATTATAAATTACACTTATTTTAACTAACAACTGGCGTTTGTTACTTCCCGTTGTTATTCCTCCGTGTCTGTGGCCTTGCTGAGAATGAGCCAACAGGAAGTGACATGTGACAGTTGTCAGATAACGTATCGACCCTATATAATGTGGAATGATAGAACAAATAATGAGTAATAATTGTAAAGGATGTGTGAGGCAGCGGTCGTTGCCTAATTTGAGGCGTTCTTCGTACAATTTGCTGGATAGCTTGAGGAAAACCCGAGAGCCAAAGCCGGGCCTAGACTGAGATTTGAACACGGGACCTCGCCCGAATACGTAGCAGAAATGCCAACTAGCTCATAGAAAAATTCGGCCTCTCTCTTGTTCTGTGCATGATATTTAGGCATATTTCTTCCTAAGAAATAGAGAAAAAAAACCAATCATCCTACAAATCCTGTCTCAGCACACCCCCTATAAGTTCCCGCCACTGCACAATCCTACTCACATCCTCAAACCACAATGTGCTAATTGTTTCGTAGCCCGACATTCTCAACACGCAGTCTCTGACAAGATTTAATTTCCGCATTGAGGGTTTCTGCACTTAAATGGGAGATAATTGTTTTCCACTCTCAGGAAGCCGAGGCAAACACAACAAATAATCTTGTCACAACATAAGAGACTATCGAGATATGCGAATCGATTCCATAGGTAATTACAGACACCGTGGATATTTGTATACGTGTAGATTTCATTTAAATTTCATTCTGAGATAAAAGTTTGATTTAAATCAGGCACACCAACTGTTGCTACAAGAAGAAGGTAGGTAAAACGCCAGAAGTTTCACGCTATAATATCCCTAAATTTCCTAATATTTTCGTTAAGAAAGTAAGGAACGCACAAATTACGCTCAAAGTCTGCATACACAGGGGCAGCGATATGAAAATAAAATTTAAAAGCTGAAATATTGTTTTAAATAGTTGTGAATGGCGCCCAGTTACGTGGGAGTTTCAAGGGCCAGACGTCACGAACTGGCGTCTTGCGTGTCAAAGCCGGTACGAGACTTTTATATTCCTTTGTGTCTCCTTTCTAGAATCGTATAATATAATGTATATATATATATATATATATAAAGAAGCAGACAAAACACAGTTTCGTGACAATAAAATTCCCTCCTACGCTTCAATTACGGACTGTCAGATAAAAGACGGTGCCGCAGGCTAAACTTCTCACGATCGACGGAATGCTAAACTAGAGCGAATTTTTTGCGTCTTAGATCGGACTGAGATTGTGGTGGGGGGATAAGAGAAGGAACAAGGGAGAGTAAGGAGCAAGAACTGACAGAAAGACGGGGAAAGAATGCATCATAACAAGCAATAAAGGTAAGGTGGAAGGAACGATAAGGACAACTAACGGCGAGGAGAAAGGCAAAAAAATGAAATGAGGAATTAAAGACAGGGAGAAACAAATATGCAAAAAAAAAGAGAAATACGAAAACAAAGGGAAAGTGACAAAAAGAAAAAAAGATAAAATATATTTAAGTACAGCAAAGAACTAGAAGGTCTGTCACATGAGGGAGGAACATAGGCTGAGGGTGTTCGAGAGTAGGGTGCTGAGGGGGGTGTTTGGGTCTAAGAGGGACGGGGTAACAGGGGAATGGAGAAGACTACATAACGAGAAACTTAATGATCTGTACAGATCTGAATAGTGTGCTGAGGGGGATATTTGGGTCTAAGAGGGACGGGGTAACGGGGGAGTGGAGAAGACTACATAACGAGGAGCTTAATGATCTGTACTGATCTGAATAGTGTGCTGAGGGGGATATTTGGGTCTAAGAGGGACGGGGTAACGGGGGAGTGGAGAAGACTACATAACGAGGAACTTTATGATCTGTACTGATCTGAATAGTGTGCTGAGGGGGGTATTTGGGTCTAAGGGGACGGGGTAACGGGGGAATGGAGAAGACTACATAACGAGGAACTTAATGATCTGTACTGATCTGAATAGTGTGCTGAGGGGGGTATTTGGGTCTAAGGGGGACGGGGTAACGGGGGAGTGGAGAAGACTACATAACGAGGAACTTAATGATCTGTACGGATCTGAATAGTGTGCTGAGGGGGGTATTTGGGTCTAAGAGGGACGGGGTAACGGGGGAGTGGAGAAGACTACATAACGAGGAACTTTATGATCTGTACTGATCTGAATAGTGTGCTGAGGGGGATATTTGGGTCTAAGGGGGACGGGGTAACGGGGAGTGGAGAAGACTACATAACGAGGAACTTAATGATCTGTACTGATCTGAATAGTGTGCTGAGGGGGATATTTGGGGCTAAGAGGGACGGGGTAACAGGGGAGTGGAGAAGACTACATAACGAGGAACTTTATGATCTGTACTGATCTGAATAGTGTGCTGAGGGGGATATTTGGGTCTAAGAGGGACGGGGTAACAGGGGAGTGGAGAAGACTACGTAACGAGGAACTTAATGATCTGTACTGATCTGAATAGTGTGCTGAGGGGGATATTTGGGTCTAAGAGGGACGGGGTAACAGGGGAGTGGAGAAGACTACGTAACGAGGAACTTTATGATCTGTACTGATCTGAATAGTGTGCTGAGGGGGATATTTGGGTCTAAGAGGGACGGGGTAACAGGGGAGTGGAGAAGACTACGTAACGAGGAACTTTATGATCTGTACTGATCTGAATAGTGTGCTGAGGGGGATATTTGGGTCTAAGAGGGACGGGGTAACAGGGGAGTGGAGAAGACTACATAACGAGGAACTTTATGATCTGTACTGATCTGAATAGTGTGCTGAGGGGGATATTTGGGTCTAAGAGGGACGGGGTAACAGGGGAGTGGAGAAGACTACGTAACGAGGAACTTTATGATCTGTACTGATCTGAATAGTGTGCTGAGGGGGATATTTGGGTCTAAGAGGGACGGGGTAACAGGGGAGTGGAGAAGACTACGTAACGAGGAACTTTATGATCTGTACTGATCTGAATAGTGTGCTGAGGGGGATATTTGGGTCTAAAAGGGACGGGGTAACAGGGGAGTGGAGAAGACTACATAACGAGGAACTTTATGATCTGTACTGATCTGAATAGTGTGCTGAGGGGATATTTGGGGCTAAGTGGGACGGGGTAACAGGGGAGTGGAGAAGACTACATAACGAGGAACTTTATGATCTGTACTGATCTGAATAGTGTGCTGAGGGGGATATTTGGGTCTAAGAGGGACGGGGTAACGGGGGAGTGGAGAAGACTACATAACGAGGAGCTTAATGATCTGTACTGATCTGAATAGTGTGCTGAGGGGGATATTTGGGTCTAAGAGGGACGGGGTAACAGGGGAGTGGAGAAGACTACGTAACGAGGAACTTTATGATCTGTACTGATCTGAATAGTGTGCTGAGGGGGATATTTGGGTCTAAGAGGGACGGGGTAACAGGGGAGTGGAGAAGACTACGTAACGAGGAACTTTATGATCTGTACTGATCTGAATAGTGTGCTGAGGGGGATATTTGGGTCTAAGAGGGACGGGGTAACAGGGGAGTGGAGAAGACTACGTAACGAGGAACTTTATGATCTGTACTGATCTGAATAGTGTGCTGAGGGGGATATTTGGGTCTAAGAGGGACGGGGTAACAGGGGAGTGGAGAAGACTACATAACGAGGAGCTTAATGATCTGTACTGATCTGAATAGTGTGCTGAGGGGATATTTGGGGTTAAGAGGGACGGGGTAACGGGGGAGTGGAGAAGACTACATAACGAGGAACTTTATGATCTGTACTGATCTGAATAGTGTGCTGAGGAGGATATTTGGGTCTAAGAGGGACGGGGTAACGGGGGAGTGGAGAAGACTACGTAACGAGGAACTTTATGATCTGTACTGATCTGAATAGTGTGCTGAGGGGGATATTTGGGTCTAAGAGGGACGGGGTAACGGGGGAGTGGAGAAGACTACATAACGAGGAGCTTAATGATCTGTACTGATCTGAATAGTGTGCTGAGGGGGATATTTGGGTCTAAGAGGGACGGGGTAACAGGGGAGTGGAGAAGACTACGTAACGAGGAACTTTATGATCTGTACTGATCTGAATAGTGTGCTGAGGGGGATATTTGGGTCTAAGAGGGACGGGGTAACGGGGGAGTGGAGAAGACTACATAACGAGGAGCTTAATGATCTGTACTGATCTGAATAGTGTGCTGAGGGGGATATTTGGGTCTAAGTGGGACGGGGTAACGGGGGAGTGGAGAAGACTACATAACGAGGAGCTTAATGATCTGTACTGATCTGAATAGTGTGCTGAGGGGGATATTTGGGTCTAAGAGGGACGGGGTAACGGGGGAGTGGAGAAGACTACATAACGAGGAACTTAATGATCTGTACTGATCACCAAATATTATTCGGGTGATCAAATCAAGAAGAATGTGGTGGGCTGGGCATGTAGCATGTATGGGTGAGGGGAGAGGTGCACACAGGATTTTGGTGGGGAGACCTGAAAGGAGACCACTTGGAAGACCCAGACGTAGATGGGAGGGTAATATTAAAATGGATCTTCAAGAAGTGGGATGGGGGACATGGACTGGATTGATACGGCTCAGGATAGGGACAGGTGGCGGGCTGTTGTGAGTGCGGTAATGAACCTTCGGGTTCCATAAAACGCGGGGAATTTCTTGACTAGCTGAGGAACTGTTAGCTTCTCAAGAAGGACTGTGGTACATGGAGTTAGTGAGTTAGTTAGTTAAAGAAATATAACAAGAATACCGCAAAAAGAAGTTCCGTCTACACGCTGTCGTATGGCCGGAGCTATTACGGGCCCAGTTTCTGGAAACTTTGACCTGTTTCCTGAAGAGTGGGCAATTGCAGGTGTTGTATTTTGGAAAAATGGCAGCACTGCATAACGTTAGGTTATTATACATACAGACTGCTAAATAAATTGGTATCAAACAGTCTTAACACGTCAGAGATGAAAATTAAACAAAATTATACTTAAACATTCAGTCCGTACCGCGCAGTAAACACACTCCGTCTCAGTTATACAAACCAGTCAGTTAATGTTGTACAGTGAAATAATCGCTGTTTGTTCTGAGATCCACACAAAACAGATAAATACAGTCCGTACCGCGCAGTAAACACACTCCGTCTCAGTTATACAAACCAGTCAGTTAATGTTGTACAGTGAAATAATCGCTGTTTGTTCTGAGATCCACACAAAACACATAAATACAGTCCGTACCGCGCAGTAAACACACTCCGTCTCAGTTATACAAACCAGTCAGTTAATGTTGTACAGTGAAATAATCACTGTTTGTTCTGAGATCCACACAAAACACATAAATACAGTCCGTACCGCGCAGTAAAACACACTCCGTCTCAGTTATACAAACCAGTCAGTTAATGTTGTACAGTGAAATAATCGCTGTTTGTTCTGAGATCCACACAAAACACATAAATACAGTTCGTACCGCGCAGTAAACACACTCCGTCTCAGTTATACAAACCACTCAGTTAATGTTGTACAGTGAAATAACCGCTGTTTGTTCTGAGATCCACACAAAACACATAAATACAGTCCGTACCGCGCAGTAAACACACTCCGTCTCAGTTATACAAACCAGTCAGTTAATGTTGTACAGTGAAATAATCGCTGTTTGTTCTGAGATCCACACAAAACAGATAAATACAGTCCGTACCGCGCAGTAAACACACTCCGTCTCAGTTATACAAACCAGTCAGTTAATGTTGTACAGTGAAATAATCGCTGTTTGTTCTGAGATCCACACAAAACAGATAAATACAGTCCGTACCGCGCAGTAAACACACTCCGTCTCAGTTATACAAACCAGTCAGTTAATGTTGTACAGTGAAATAATCGCTGTTTGTTCTGAGATCCACACAAAACAGATAAATACAGTCCGTACCGCGCAGTAAACACACTCCGTCTCAGTTATACAAACCAGTCAGTTAATGTTGTACAGTGAAATAATCGCTGTTTGTTCTGAGATCCACACAAAACAGATAAATACAGTCCGTACCGCGCAGTAAACACACTCCGTCTCAGTTATACAAACCAGTCAGTTAATGCTGTACAGTGAAATAATCGATGTTTGTTCTGAGATCCACACAAAACACATAAATACAGTCCGTACCGCGCAGTAAACACACTCCGTCTCAGTTATACAAACCAGTCAGTTAATGCTGTACAGTGAAATAATCGATGTTTGTTCTGAGATCCACACAAAACAATAAATACAGTCCGTACCGCGCAGTAAACACACTCCGTCTCAGTTATACAAACCAGTCAGTTAATGCTGTACAGTGAAATAATCGCTGTTTGTTCTGAGATCCACACAAAACACATAAATACAGTCCGTACCGCGCAGTAAACACACTCCGTCTCAGTTACCCAAACCAGTCAGTTAATGTTGTACAGTGAAATAATCGCTGTTTGTTCTGAGATCCACACAAAACACATAAATACAGTCCGTACGCGCCAGTAAACACACTCCGTCTCAGTTATACAAACCAGTCAGTTAATGCTGTACAGTGAAATAATCGCTGTTTGTTCTGAGATCCACACAAAACACATAAATACAGTCCGTACCGCGCAGTAAACACACTCCGTCCAGTTATACAAACCAGTCAGTTAATGCTGTACAGTGAAATAATCGCTGTTTGTTCTGAGATCCACACAAAACACAGAAATACACTGTGTGGTAAGAACGTAGAATTTGTGAATGCTAAGCCTGGTGGTAAGTAATGTAACCACTATTATTTAACCATTTAAAGACTAAGATTTACCTGAATTATATTTATACATTCAGTCCGTACCGCGCAGTAAACACACTCCGTCTCAATTATACAAACCAGTCAGTTAATGTTGTACAGTGAAATAATCGCTGTTTGTTCTGAGATCCACACAAAACACATAAAATACACTGTGTGGGCAGAACGCAGAATTTGTGAATGCTAAACCTGGTGGTACGTAATGTAACCACTATTATTTAACCATTTAAAGAATAAGACGAGTGAATGAGTATGGAGCATTGGTGGAATGATAGCGAGAGGGGAAAACTGAAGTACTGGGAGAGAAACATTATACAGCGTCGGTGGTAGATGTATGAATGAGTATGGAGCATTGATGGAATGATACTGACAGGGGAAAACTGAATTACTGGGAGAGAAACATTATACAGCGTCGGTGGTAGATGTATGAATGAGTATGGAGCATTGGTGGAATGATACTGACAGGGGAAAACTGAAGTACTGGGAGAAAAACATTATACAGCGTTGTTGGTAGATGTATGAATGAGTATGGAGCATTGGTGGAATGATACTGACAGGGGAAAACTGAAGTACTGGGAGAGAAACATTATACAGCGTCGGTGGTAGATGTATGAATGAGTATGGAGCATTGGTGGAATGATACTGACAGGGGAAACTGAAGTACTGGGCAAGAAACCTCTCCCAATGCCAATTTGTCCACCACAAATCCGTAATGGAATGACCTGTGATCCAACTTGGGCCTCCGAAGTCAGAGGCCGGCGACTAACCTCCTGAATCACAGCACAATCTACAACGCTGTGAGGATAGCCTGTCTTTCGGGTCGAAATTCGCACCCGGAACCACTCTAATACGAAACATAAGTGATGTCCTTTGGACTAAGAGGTTGAATGTAGTATATGTTCCGAATACGTCACATAATAGAACAAGTGATACAGGAACCTTTGCTGGTGGCACAAACTGAGGACAATAAGTGGGAAGCAAAGTTAGAAACACATGTGTTTAGGGCGGGGCCTACTGTTCTGTCGTCGCCTGCGTGTGTAACAAAATCTGTGGACGTCAGAGAGCACAGCAGTAATTTCCGACAGAAGGTGCAATTACACTCATGCTACCGTAATTGAAATCCACAGACGCTGTTACTAGCAGGGGGTCAACAGGAAGCGACGCTACACACAGACAAACATAAGTTTTGGAGTTAAGAGGAAGTAATAAGGAAGTAATTTAAAAATGTATGTAACATCGAAAAAAGAATAAGAGAGAAATAAAGAATAGAGTCAACAGTAAAGAGGAACTAACTTCACAAAGCAAAATCCTCATTAACAAGCTACCAGTTCCTTAGCTAGTCAAGAAGTATCACGTGTTTCGTTGAACCCGAAAGTTCATTACCGCATTCACAACAGCCCGATATCTATCCTTATCCTGAGCCAGATCAATCCAGTCCACGCCTTCAAACCCTATTTCCGTAACGTCCATATTTATAGTATCCTTCCATCTACGACGATGTCTTCCCACGTGGTGTCTTTCAGGTGTTTGTACCAAAATCCTGCGTGCATTTCTCCCCCCCCCCAGTCCATGCTCAGCACCCTCATGTACCCGATCACCCGAAGAAAATCTGGCGAGGAGTACAAATCACCAATATTATCATTACGTAGTTATCTGCATTATCTTTTTTACTGCTGTCGAATGCCTTCAGCCTAAGAACAAAGAAGGAAAACGTAGAAGCAAAGATAGAAGAATAACTATCTAACTAACTAACTAACTAATCTAACTAACTAACTAACTAACTAACTCCATGGACCAGAGTCCTTCTTGAGAAGCTAACAGGTCGTCAGCTAGTCAAGACTATTCCCCGCGTTTTATGGAACCCGAAGGTTCATTACCGCACTCACAACAGC